>JAJOZX010013742.1:0-17500 GCA_023014485.1 Bathynomus jamesi | reverse complement strand
CATGGTGCCCCATCCTGCTGAAAGACTACATTGTCGAGAATGCCATCTTCAAGAAGTTGAGGTTCTAGAAAATTTTGAAGCATATCAAAGAAACAGGCCCTGTCACTGTAGCCTTTGCAAAGAAAAAGGGCCCGAATCTTAGACTTCGTCATTCCAAGCCACACGTTGACTTTAGGTGAGTTTCTTTCCCATTCAGTGAACTCAGTTGGCTTTTCATTAGCCCAGATGCGACAATTATGTCGATTGATTTTACCACAGGTGTGAAAAGTCGCCTCATCGCTAAACAAAATGTGGTCCATTAATTTGTTATTTTGGATTTGTTCAACCAGTTCCGCACACATTGCTGCTCTTTTTGGAAAATCTTCCTCGTGTAAGCTGTGTAACAGTTGAATGTGATAACACTTCTTCTTCAGCGTCGAACGCAAGATTCTGTGAACAGTTGTTTTGAGTATGGCCAATCTGTGGGATGCTTCGCGAACTGACATTCTTTGATCGTCTTCGAACATTATGCGAACAGATTCAATGTTTTGTTGTACTGTTCTTGGGCGTCCACTTCTTCCTTCATCATGTACAGATCCAGTCCTTTTGAATTTGTTCACCAATTCACGAATTGCTTTATCTGTCGGTCCAGGCTTATGAAACCTTCTTGAGAATCGGTTTCTAGTTTCACAACATTTCATTCCTCTGATGCGACATGTTACTATCATAACGCGTTCATGCACATCCATCACCAATGATATGGATCTGAAAAAATTAATTAAAAATTTAAAAATAATTAAAATAGAAATCTAATGCATGTATTTGTCTAGAAAGGTGCATGCAATCATGTCATTAAAACATTCATTTGAAATTCAGCCTATTTCAACAAATAGATAAGGACTTTTGGGGCACCCTGTATATATATCTATTGTTTATATATATATATATACACACATATACACACACATATATATACACACACACACACACATATATATATATATATATAAACAGTAAAACACATATAAAATTAAAATAATAATAGTACAGGATAAAACTATATAACCATTTAATATATATATATATATATATATATATATTATATATATATATATATATATATATATATATATATATATATAATACAGCAAAACTTATATAAAATCAAAATATATACGCTTTATGTTCTACTGCGCTTAGCTAAAATACTAAACTCGCACGTGATCGAATCTACAGTTACATCATTGTTGCTTTGCTTTGTACTATGCAATAAATACGATTTAACATTATTTCACCACTCAAGGTGTGCGGGCGCCTATACTCAATATAAAGGGCCTTCAATTCGTTTAATACTATTTTTGTGCCCACTTTACAATTGGTTGGCAAATTATCTTTAAATACTGACAGAATACAATCAAAAGCATGCACAAAGAGGGCGACGTTAGCCACAACTTTATTATTAAATTCAAGTTTATAAACACTCCTTTCCAATCGAGGTTTTTTCTTACCGATCCGAATTTTACAATCGTGAACTCTTTTACACAATGCATAGCGACAGTTGAAATAATCTTCTAAGTCGTAACGACAACTACTCATTATATAAATATACAATTCTTCAGGGTGAACAGTGTAGGCGAACTCTGCCCTGTATCGCTCAAGTCCTTTGTACCAAAGTTCATGATATTTCGAAGTCTAAACCTTTTAAATAAGCGTCTAATATAGGCTTTAGCTTGCGGAAACCGACGATTTCAAACATTCTGTCGAGGATGAAGCGGTTTCGCGTGGGGACAAGAACGTTATTATCAGATGCATTCTTCCACATCAGTCGTATATCAATGCATGGCTGATCGTTATTTATACACAACGTAAAAACAATGGCATACGTATGAGGGGATATCACTAATCTGTTCTCTTCTTGTACCTACATCTGCAGGTATTTTATAACGATCCTCACCCCACTTCTCAACTATCACGAAGACTCTATTCATCTCCTCAACACTTAAATAAACAACATTACGTTTACCAGAGTTTACTTGTCTACAAGTCGTTTCAAGTACATAGTCAATGGCACCGGTTTACGTCTGAATACATGCAATGACTTCGTTACGGACACGTCGTATACAGCATTGAGGATGCTGCTCAAAGAAAGCTCCATCGTTTTCTATTGTGAGAGTGCACGTCCACTCAATCTCCATACACTCATCGCAGATAGTCTGGCTTACAAGTAGATGTGGGATAACCTCTTTCGTTTCAGGATTTGTGTAAGTTTCTATATCGTAGTTCACGGTTATACAGGGTTTATTTTTAGGCTTAGCATCTTTCATATAACATACATGCTTTACTCCGTCCGCCTTATACAGTACTTTTCATATGTAGAACAGTGAATTTCATCGCATTTATGCTCAAACTTACCCCAATTATCCATCATATGAAACATACCACATTCACAGATTCTCATTTTCCTGCAAGTGCCAATTGACTTACGGAGTTCAAAGCATTTATTATTGAAAAATGTACGTCTACACACATTACATTCCCTCTTCTCAGTTTCAACTACACGACTTTCACATTTGGAGCTTTTACACTGCTCACATACCATGTGGCATTCCTTACAATGTTTCACGATATCATCCGCAAACTCGATACACCCATTACATAAATCATGATGCCTTCCATATTTTCGACTTTTATCATAACTAGCGTAGAGAGTCCTTATATTACGGATCGGGAGATACGTTGTTCCTGACAATCCTAAAATAAGTAGGGGTCTTGTACGATCTCGCATACAGCTTTTAAAAACATACACAGTCCTACAACGATCATCCATTCCAAATACGAACATTCATTTCCTGCTCTACCCTTCTCAGCTCTTCAGGACCCATATTACACTGAAACTCGAGCTTGCAATCTGCAGCCAGTTTACGGGCACGCTGCACAACCGTAGGCAGCCAGATATTATACGCGAATGTATTTAGCACAGTGAACATATGTGCCAAGACTACTGCCTGCTATAAAGCCGCAACCACGATCGACGTTTATACGCTTTCGGTAAAAAACCGGAGAATTGAAGTTAAGAGTATAAGGTGTGACACTATGACCCGCAACCCGGAATACTCTGTCAATATCTACTGTGAAGTTGTCCATATTAAAGGCTGTACTACGTTGAGAGGCCTGCATTATACGCCCCAAGATATATTCTATATCTACATCGGCCAAGCCTCTGAATGGTATAACTACCCAAAAATCATCTACATCCCCTTTAATTGACCCGAACCCGAAGGATAACCTCGTCCTGACTTCACGTTCGTCGCTGTTTTGAAGGGCAAACTCCACAATACGTTTAACTACGCGTCGCAGACCGTGTTCAACACCGTTGCTATACAGAATTCCAGGGTCAACCCTGACTATATACTGATTTCTAGTCAGGGCCGGGGTAGGGTTAGTGGTGCGCACCAGTTCGAATGTTATACCTTCCTCTACAGCACGAGAAGCTGCTGATGTGGAGGATATACCCGGAATTGAACAGGAATAAGGGGGTACAACATTAACTGAGGAGGGAGCTAGTGTGGGGGTTGTGTCGTAAGACGTAGAGGGTTGGGACTCTATTACTAGGGGTCTAGCAACCGGTGCACTCCTGGCACGTTTTATACCTGACGTGGAAGGTTCTTCATCATCGTGCCTCCGCTTTGAACTGCCACGTGGTGGAGTTACAGGTGTCGCTGGTAAGGGTTCGTCAGCGGGGATGGAGTCTGTAACCACAACTATACTGTCATCGGGGTCGTCTGTAATATCGATGGTGGGGACATGATGCTGTACCTCGTCGTCATTCACGGTTCTGTGGAAGAAAAAAAAAAACAAGATTGTAGAATATAAGGTGACATCAGAAGACCACGTGGTTTTGGAGGAGGGCTTAAGTCATTGGCCACAAATGACTACAAAGGGGGGGACAGGTTTGAAAATCATCCGAAAAAGGACTACGTGGTTTTTGAATGACCCCTAAAGGGGAGATGTTCTCAAAATTTGTGCATAAAGTAATATGGTGCTATTTGACGTACCAGTCAGTGTTCAACGAGTACCAAGATGATATTTTGTTCCACAAAGGCGTATATAACGTTAAATGGATAAAACGTTTGCCGAGACATTTACAGTGTTCTTCCACCATGTTACATAAGCGTATTCTTCGTCAATCAGAATCTATTTTTCAAAAATAGATACATGAGAGATGTGTCGTTAAATACACAATATGTAGTCTTATTCGCACAACGTAGAGATGTGTCACAAATTGGGGTATTAGCCAATCAAATGTTCTCGAATCAGCGTAAGGATTTTTTGGAAGTTTATGAAGAAGCTACAAGCCAATGTTACGGATATTTGCTTTGTGACCTTCATCCGCGAAACACGTTTAGGGTGCTTCTAAGAACGAATATATTCCCAAACGAAGGCTGAAACAGTGTATATTCCAGAATGACAAAGAGGCTAAAGAAATACCATGAATTAATAAAAATCTATCATCGACTGCCCCGGGCACTGCAGCAGATGTTTGTTAAAAATATCGACTCGGACTTTTTAAAATGCATCTGTGAAATCTACCTTAATGTTATAAAATGTAATGTACCAATGAAATCCCCTCAGAAGGCTCGCCTACGTCGTTACAAGAACATAATACGTACGCTCGTTCGTAAAAGTCAAACTGTGGGGAAGAAAAAGCGAATTATTGTACAAAGAGGGGATCATTCCTCCCCATCTTATTTTCAGTTTTGGGACCTCTACTGACTAGATTAATATAATGAAGAAAGTGGTAGTGATTCCGCAGGAGGTGTATACTTCACTGCAAAGTTCAAAGAGTCTAGACACGGTTCTAGAACCCCGTAAAAGCAGGCTTAAAAGAATGGAAAGCGAATTGATAGATCTATTAAACAGTAAAAAGTCACCTGATGAGAAAAGGATCTCATACCAAGAAGCTCTGCAGAAATTTCTTCATGAGTATGAAAATTATAAGAATCCGACAGAGATCCAGGTGGTTATTAGGTACAGCGCGGGCAACAATCAGCATGGCGACATAGGAACTGGGACCGACGTTAGAGATGACCAACCAAAGAATAACGGTGCGCCCTCATAATATATCGAACATGTATTAAAAAGCAGTCTCCCACAATCCCACATACATTGAGGAATAAAGGCTTAAGTCTTTATAATCTATTGAATGAGGACCTCATCATAGAGTGGACCGATACAGATGAGGTCATTGTTGAAGGAACAAGGGTACAGGGATCGAATATCGTCGACATTGTCCATGATCTGATGAGAAAGTGGGACAGGCCCTCACCATCAGGATGGCAGCATATTAAAGCAAGACTACAACAAATAAATGTCCCCAAAACATTGATAGGAAATCTGAATAAGTTAAAAGACTTGGAGCAAGTCTCGCATGTGCCACAACTGAGTACGCCATCACCCCCAACGGTAGCATCTCTGAAGAGGAGAAAGAAGAGACCAAACAACAACAACGGCCAACTCTATCCACATGCCTCTAAAATACGCAAATGGCTAACATATTAAGAAAATGCTATTATGATATTTCTAACCCAGCCTCCTATGGCGGTGTTGATAGACTGTACAGAGGTGTTTACAATGATGGAGTAGGGAAAAAAGATGTTGAGAGGTTTTTGCGGAGCAGGATGCTTATGCACTTCGTAAGCCGGTGAGAAAAATGCTTAAAACAGCCAAGACAACAGTTGCTTCGATTGACTCTATTTGGCAAGCGGATTTAACAGACATGCAAAGATATTCAGTATATATATAATGATGGCTATCGCTACATTCTATTCATAATAGATGTATTCTCTAGATATCTGTGGCTAATTCCTCTAAAAAATAAATCGCCTGAAACAGTTGCTAAAGCTACGAAAACGTTGATGTTGAAAGAAAACAGGGTTACTGGTTATTTTTGTACGGATATGGGGAAAGAGTTTATAGACCGAGCTTTTCAGAACATGTTGGCAGAGTTTAATATCAGTTACTACACTAGCAATTCTATACATAAGGCCTCTTTAGCTGAGAGTTCAACGTACCATAAAGGAACGCATGCACCGCTATTTTACACATAAAAACACATACAGATATATAAACATTAGGGTGGAGCGAAAAATACTTTTTTTCTAGTATGAAGTTCTAATAGTAATAAAATGTTGCATTTAGGGGACCATATATACCTGCCAAAATATGAGTTCATTTGTTTAATATTTTCAGCTGCCACCAGGGGGCCAAATTTAACACAATTTTGGGTAAAAAGGAAAAAAATGCTTCTATTTTAGGTTTATCAAACTATTATAAAATCTTATCTTAGAATTATCTAATAGATTGATTAAGATTCTTAAATGATAAGAATTCGTTTTGTAAAAATGCCTTTTCATATGCTTAATATCTTCAGCTGCCACAAGAGGGCTGACTTTAACTTAAAAATGACAATTAAGTATGATTCTGTATTTACTTGAAAAAGGGAACAGTAATAAATTAGGATGTCTCTCCTCCTTTATACTGGCTTGAGACAGTTAAGAAACGTTATTTCGTGCCTTAGCAGAGTTACCACCCTTTCCCCAACCAATCTCCCTCTAGAAAGGGTTCTTGCTGAAGACTATTTAGTAATTTGCTTTTGTGTCAAATTTTGGCTGTTTTTTCCTTGATTCTAATGTAGCACGAATCCAACCGTCTCTGTTTGTAGGTCCGCAGACTCTTTCCCTAACCAATCTCCCTCTAGAAAGGGTTCTTGCTGAAGACTATTTAGTAATTTGCTTTTGTGTCAAATTTTGGCTGTTTTTTCCTTGATTCTAATGTAGCACGAATCCAACCGTCTCTGTTTGTAGGTCCGCAGACTGATCCAGCAGCGTCTGTAACGAGCTTGACGCATCTCTCTACGGCTTGTGTATGACATGGAAACTGAAATAATTCTGAATGAAGAGTAGTACCATGTTTGATGCATGATTCAATATCATCAAGAGAAACTCCTTTGGTTATCGTGGTTCTGCTATCTGAAAATCTTGCCACATAATGAGATCTGTATAGTCTTTGGCATAAAAATTTATTTCTGGCACCTTAAAATACCTGATAACATCTGTTTCTTGAATGCATGCCCTTGCTTTTATGATACGCCTAAATCCCAACTGACGCACATGCTCCCTTTCATCAGTTATCATTGCAATGAGAATGTTTTCTTGATTTGCGTAATATGCATTTCGCTGAATGACTGAGTCATGTACTCTCCTAAGCTCTTCACGGAGATACCGGCTTCTTGCAATCATATGCCACATATGTTTAGCACCATATTGGCATAATGGTTTACGCTTTATCTGAAACCACATTGGTGCATATACCCTAACAATGAAAGTAGCTAATTCTTGTAAATTGCCTGAACGATTCTCTGTGCTTGCATATAACCGCAGAGTCCTGTTTGCTGTGGTGAGCCACCTTGAATGTGATATATTGCCTGGACTCTTATGACTAAGACTCTTTGAGAATGTTCCACTTGATATAGCCTTGTGAATTTCAAGAAGGTATTTCTGGTCAGTACTTATGTCATCTACATCAACTTCACACATGTCCTCTTGAATTTCAATGGGTTTGAAGTTAACTATGGGAAGCTTTTCACAGTCTGAAAGTGCTCGGCCAATTTCTCCTGAAAATGCTCTTGGTCCAGTAGTGGTACCATCCAAGTGATGAAACAGATGGCGCAATGGAAGTTCATTAAGGTGTAAAAGGCATATCAGCCACTGCAATGGCTTATTAAAGGCTTCTTTCAGTAATCTTATTGTGCCTCCAATACTACCAGTGTTAACCACTGTCGAATCACAGCCAACTGCAACGATGTTCCCTATATCAACATTCCTTTCTTTCAAGCAGTTCACTAGCGCTGTGCAAATGTATTTAGCTTTGCCACTGGAAGGTGTCACATGTGGAAAGTACAGAGAGTGTGGTTCAGATATTATGCTGATATGCTCTTCGCGTTTGGTTCTTTGGTGGTTAGAGCCATCACTCTCCTGGACTTGAATCATTGTTTTATCCTTTCTGCCATCAAAGTATAATCCCCGCATGGTTTTTGGCTCTCCTATCTGTTGTAGTTCCTTTCTATTTTTGTCTTTCACGTCTTAGCTTACTTCTGTCTATAATATTCCCTTTGTCTTCGGGAGTAACAATTTTAAGATCTGCCAATACTGCAGAAGCAATAGCAGCCCCAGCTCTGTCCGACATTTTAAATCTATCACAAGTAATTGCTAATGAAGGCAGTGGCTCACGCATCTGTTGTTTGATATTACATATTGAGTCGAGGTTGTATCTTCCTCATTATCTTCAGATATCTCTTCTAGTTGTTGAAGTTCACTTGTCTCTGTTTCGATTTGTAAGTTGGACGTATTGGTTATAGCAGCACTAGTTGTTTGTGAGGATTCCAGACGTGCTTTTTCCATTTCCTTTCGATGTTCTCTTGCTTGTAATCGTCTTGTGTGTGCTATGTCAATGCTTCCTATCACCATTATTCTGCGTGTTCGTTGGTCATTTAAGAAATCCTGCTCTTTTGGAGGGACTTTCTTACTCTTTCACATGAGCATCTCCTAAACTCCTTGCATTTGCAGGTGCAGATGTCAAACAAAGTGCATTTTGAAGAGTTTTCAAATTCTTCAAGCTGATTTTTGTACTTAGGCTGATCCTTGCGTGACTTGTATGGCTTTAATAAGGACCTGTATTTATCATGGTACACTCGCATCATCTGTAAAACGCGTGTATGTGAAACTATTGGCAAAGAGGCCTTCTTCCAAATATTTCTACCTTTTTGGAAACTGCCTCTGCTATTTCAGAAAATGAAGGCTCCTTGTTATTCATCTGCTCCTTCACTAAATGTTTTGTGAACAGGTAATCTTTCATAATGCAGTTATAAGTTGGTAGTTGCATATCACTCATCTCACAAGGTACTTCAAATATGGCACACTTCATATGTTCTCTAGTGAAATGTTTATATTTAGTATTTGATGCCATAATATTTTTAAGAAAAATTCACAATCACAAAATATCCTGTAACATCAAAACATTATATAATTAATATATATAATATATTTATAAGTATATATAATATATTATATAAATAAACTAAAATTATATAATACATTATAACAAGCATTTTATAATAAAATCAATATTATCTCTATATAAATTACTTTAAAATAAAGTTTTATAATATTCCAATCATATAAAAAACTCTCCGATCAACTGAGCGACTAGGCCTACTACCTAAGAAGACAAGTGTTAACACACTGTTCTAATGACTCAGAAAGAAATTCCTTCACATCAAAACCCTCCCCCACAACCCTCCCCAAACCCTCCCCCACAACATTCAGTGTAGTCTCAACATGACTCAGTTACTCTAAATTGTATTAACTTCAGCTCTCTTGTGGCAGCTGAAGATATTAAGCATATGAAAAGCATTTTTACAAAACGAATTCCTATCATTTAAGAATCTTAATCAAACTATTAGATAATTCTAAGATAAAATTTTATAATAGTTTGACAAACCTAAAATAGAAGCATTTTTTTCCTTTTTACACAAAATTGTGTTAACTTTAGCCCCCTGGTGGCAGCTGAAAATTTTAAACAAATGAACTCATAATTTGGCAGGCATATTTCGTCCACTAAATGCAACTTTTAATCACTATTAGAACTTCATACTAGAAAAAAAGTATTTTTCGCTCCACCCTAATAAACATTCTGGAATCATTGGCCTCATCATACAACCGTTCACACCATCGCTTGATTGGGACAACGCCTAACGAGGTTTTAGGAAGAGGTACGCACACAGAGCGTGAGGTGAGAAGAGATATTGGTAGAGCACCGCCACACTTTACACGTTTACATAAAAATCAATGATTATGTAAGGCTATCGCGTTCGGGAAATAAATTCGCGAAGGGAATTGAGCAAGGATGGACACGTGAGATTTTTAAAGTTAGGGATATGAGACCTAAAGGCGAGATAATGCTGTATTACGTTGAAGATTTGAATGGGGAAGAAATCGCAGGAGGCTTTTACCCTGAGGATTGCAAAAAGTGACATTTAATTTAGGAAAAAAGGTGTTTAAAATTGAAAAAAAATTAGGCAGCAAAGGTTCAGGAAAGAGAAAAATGTACCTGGTGAAATGACTAGGGTACCCAGAAAGTTTCAACACCTATAAAAAAGCTGCTGCAATAATGAAGCTTAAATAGTACGCAACATGGCGCCTAACCACTTCTCTGTCACAATCCCGTCCTCTTCTTATCTGTCTGTACATCCTAACAACACCCTGGCCAACTTTGTAACAGAACTCCATGGGCCCATTGAATCGGAACGTGATTCGTATGAGGTGGGGATATGCGAAATTCAGCTATCTACCAGCTTCTTAAGTACTGATTATGAAGAGCCCGTTTTTATGGTTCTTAGAGATCGTGGTAAGTGTGAAAAGGCAGGGATAACTAGGGATGAAACCATGCGTGCCGCTCGGAGTGGGGAGGTATTGTATTACACTACAGTAGTAACACTAAGCCCGGGTCGTTATGGTGCGCCCGAGGATGTTGTGAGAGAGTTAAACAGAAATTTTAAAAGCTAAAATCTTACGGCTGATTTAGTATACGAAATCGTAAACAAAGAAACCCCTGCACATGCTCTGACCCTAACATCACAGGATAATAGAAATATTAAAGACAAAGACTGTTCAAAATTATAACCTAGGGCCGATATGGAGCAGCGCTCCAAAGGGATGCCTTTCACGAGGCACAACATGACTTGTCCAGCTTAATGTATCAGTTGAAATTGAAGAAATTAGGTGATGGCTATCCATCCTCAGACATGTGCTATATTTACAGCAATATCGTGGAGCATCAATTTGTTGAGGATACCCAGGCGCGCCTGCTCCCCATTGCTCACAAACCTAATCATAGAGGGAGGAGCTTGAGCATTACATATGACAAACCTCACTATGTGAATGTTGCGACTAATCTATTAACAAATATCCAATTATATAATATATATATATATATATATATTATATATATATAATATATATATATATATATATATAAAGGGTGATCCAGAGAAATGGGACCCAAAAGAAACCCCTGTAACTCTTAAAGTATAAGTCCTTTTATAAAATCATACGCATCATTCGAAAGAGGATAGTTACAAGTTTGTACAGGATTGTATAGGTTTTGAAAATACAAGACAAGATAAGATACAAAACAAAATAAAAGTGTTAGTTAAAACTAACCCTTCAAGATGACTGCATGGACTGTGGAACAACTGCGTTTCATAACTGAGCAATATTATGAGCATGGAAGAAGTGTAGTTTCAGCTCAAAGATCTTTCAAGACAAATTTTCAGATGTCAAAATCACCTTCTAAGAGCTGAAACTACACATAATATTGCTCAGTTATGAAACGCAGCTGTTCCACAGTCCATGCAGTCATCTTGAATGGTTAGTTTTAACTAACACTTTTATTTTGTTTTGTATCTTATCTTGTCTTGTATTGTCAAAACCTATACAAACTTGTAACTATCCTCTTTCGAATGATGCGTATGATTTTATAAAAGGACTTATACTTTAAGAGTTACAGGGGTTTCTTTTGGGTCCCATTTCTCTGGATCACCCTTTATATATATTTATATATAAGAACGAGTGAGGGAAAAAATTTCCCATTCGGTGATGGGAGCTTAACAGTGAAGCTGCTGTTTCGTCGCGCTGAGTTATAAAAGGCCTTTCACAGTCTGTCGAGGTGTGAGATATCAGCATGGGAAGCGTGGGAGTGGGTTTGGATCCATTTTTTCAACCATACTACGCACGGCTGTCCCGTTGCTGAAGAGGGGTACCAGATACATCGGGAGGAAAGCGTTACAATCATGTTTTAATACGGTAGAAGACAATGGCTGGGGCTAAACCTAAAGAAGCTCTAAAAAAACATTTAAAACGTACACGGGACGAAATCATCAAAGATGCAAAGAGAAAAATACGTGGTAGTGGGAAGAAGAGGGCTGTCCAGAAGTAGGAGTTACCAACACGTGGTGTTAAACGTAAAAGGATATCAATAAAGAAGAAGTGTTCTAAGCGAATGAAACCTATGGTTGATAATTTTTTTAACTGATATAAGCTAAGGACATTGCTCTCACGAATCATAGGCTGTTTACTACTTGTCGAGAGAGGTGGCACTATTTCTGACTCGTCATGGCACACTTCATCTATCCATGTAGCTCTCAATGTTGTAAATCGGAGCTGTCCCTCTTTGATATGCCCCCAACACAAGTTTCTATTGAGCACAGTGACTTTATTACAATTAACCCATTAAACACAATTAGTTCCCCGAGTGCCCCTATAGAATTTGTGATACCCAGCTCAGGCCCTTACTTTTTTATCCAAGCTGCATGAACATGTACGCTAAACTACGTATAGTCCATTCTTTAAAAGTGTCTTTTTTTTTTCATTCGGCGACAATGAATGAATCATTTTGGAATATGCGGATTGAAACATAGAGAAAAGCAGTTTTCTGAAAAGTGGAAATTCTAAATGTTGTTTTTCTTAAAACTCCATCGTTTTTAGTTAATTAAGTTGTGATTGTATGTCGCGATTATGTTATTGGGCTTTATGCGTTTGAAATTAGTGTTATAGGCTGTGTGCTTAATATTTGAATTTCATGAAATTAAATGAAAAGTGTATATATATATATATAGTCAGTGTGTGTGTTTAATAATAGGTAATCTATGAGCATTTATATATTGTAGGGGTTGTATGTGTATGTGCTTTTAGAGCAAATGGCTACTCTAATATATATATATATATATATATATATATATATATATAATATATATATACTGTGCCAGCTAGCTGATATGCCTGGGGCCACTGGATTCTACACCAACTGGCTGAAAGACACTTCTAAGGCAACTAATGCTGTCAAGAAATCTTATTATGCACCTGGATCTTCCAGGTGAAGGATGCTCTGGCTCCTCTCTCTCTTAGATTAGGTATACCCCTTTGGGGGATGAGGCCGTCCCACCTTCTCCCCCGAAGTCTCTTAGGTTAGGTGAATTCCCCCATCTTGCTGGGGAATTCCCCCCTTTTTGGCACCCTGTGGGTGTCACTGGGGGGAAAAGGGGGGGTTGGCACCTTGCAACATTTGATCAACATTGCAATTGCTCTGCACTCTAACCTTTTGTGGGCATACTACTCAACTTGAACACATTGTTCACAACGTCCCACTACTGATCGACAGACATATGAAAATTGACTAAGTAATTTTAGAACACCCTGTTCTAAAATATATATATATATAAGATATGGATTAGGATTGGCATCCGGATCTTGAAATCTGAATGGGATGCGTTCCATTCTTACTTACATGAACCTGAATATCACGCTCAATCAAATTAAGCAGTCTCTTTATGGTCGTATCGGCGAGATCGACCCATGACAGAAACTGAGATGTTACATACAATCTTAAAAAAGGAAATTATTTAATATAAATAATTAATTTATAAAAGATAAATTTTAGAAAAGGAAAAAAGTCACTTCTTAGTGTTAATAAATGCAATATTTTTACATACATTTAACGATATTCGCTTTGCTTTCCATTTCTGAGAGAGAAATTTTTACCTTTTAACCATCGGGGGTCAAATATTTACCTTTGAAGCGAAAATAGAAAAAAAAATGTTCGCTAAAAGACCAAACAGAATAAAGCGAAAATAAACAGAAGTGAAATACAAAATGTGAATAGAAAAATTAAATTACTTAGACAGGATAAACAAAACAGTGAATAAATTTGAAGACAAATAGGGATTAAACAATTAGAATGTAGACTAAAAGATACAGTGAGATATCATATAAATAAGACGTAACCCAAAGGGACGAACAAAAGTAGAGTTTGGGAAATAAGTTCCCCTAATAACATTTTTTGTTGAGATTTTATTACTGTTACCAAAAAGAATTGATGATACAAACAAAAGCAGAAAGTTGCCAATTAGTGATTTTTTTATGCTTTCCAGAAAGTTTATGTTCGTAGGCTACCTCTTAAATCCGAAAGTGTACACAAAGAAATGGAGGTTCTTTCTCGTTCAGAAGACTCTATAAGAGGATACAAATAGACAATTTATAGTATAAAAGACAGATTTTTATGTACTACATCTTCAAAAGTGCCAAATATGATGTAATGAGAGTTACCGTTCATGACAGTAATGACTTACATATAATATAGTAAGAAAATTATTTCACGAAAGTAACACGTGAAAAATATTTATGATGAAAAGAACCACGAAGGAAAGGAAACAGAATGGTGTTCAAGCGCTTTCGTCTAATGACATCCTCAGGAACACTGAAGTAAATAAAAAGTTCGAGACAATATACAGGTCACAAAAGAATGTATATATAATAAATATATTTATATATTAATTATATTTTTTTTGTGTGACCTATATATAGTCTCGAACTTTTTATTTACTTCAGTGTTCCTGAGGGTGTCATTAGACGAAAGCGCTTGAACACAATTCTGTGTTCCTTTCCTTCGTGGTTCTTTTCATCATAATATACTAAATTTATATAAGTGGGTTATCACACACACACACACACATATATATATATATATATATATACAGGGTGGGCCGAAAGTCTGGATCCATAGGAAAAATTTATTTTAATACATAAATTACAACAAATGGTAAATACTTAAAATGAATATCAACTTTAACTCGTAAATGCGTATCCGTGATACTGTACAGTGGTTCGTACTCCAGTATAAACAACAAATTATAACAAATGCTCAAATTGGCGGCCTCTAACATCGAGACACTTAGGGATGGAATTTATGATTTTTAATAATTCTTCGAATTGACGTTCTCGAGATGCGCGTTTCATTTGATAATCTTCTTGTTGACTTTACTGGACTATTCGTTAAAGTTTCACATACCATTGCAGAGGTATTTTCATCAGTTGCAGTTTTTGGACGACCAGAACGCCGTCGATCATGTACACTTCCTGTTTTTGAAACGTTTAAACAACTTGTCAACAGCATGTGTTACTGGATGCTTATCAGGATGATTTCTATTGAATTCGGTAGCAACGTCTCTGTGTGTAGCGCCCTGTCTTGCGTACATGAACACAAGTTCTACCGGTCTTCTGTTGTTAGATTCGAAGCCATTTCTGGGCTGAAATAAAAAAGGTATTTGAGTATTTATACTGGAGTACGAACTACTGTACAGTATCACGGATACGCATTTACGAGTTAAAGTTGATATTCATTTTGAGTATTTACCATTTGTTGTAATTTATGTATTAAAATAAATATTTTCCTATGGATCCAGACTTTCGGCCCACCCTATATATATATACTTTAGATGTGGAAATTATAAATCAGTACTATATATTCTGATTATTGATTATTTAAATTTAAATATAGCAAATACAATAGTTTAACACAGTAAAGAGTTTGTTTTAAGGTATTTTAAAGAAAGAAAACAGTAATACACAGGGTGCCCATCAATTATCTTTACAAACTGAATTTTAATGGAATTTGTAAATAAAAATTATAAACACCCTGTATAGGTGAAACTGATTTCTTTAGGGATTTTAGGAGAATTGAAGGAAAACAGGATAGGGGGAGAGAAATGAAGAAGGGGGGGGTCGGGAGAGAGAGAAGATAATATCCATATGAGATCTCCTTTTTAACCTTTTGTCGCGCAGTGTGACTTTACTAATTTTGTTCTGGCTAACGCCAGACGATTTTATTCAGTCTCGGAAAGACCTCTGTGCAGTAAAGGGTTAAGAGACGTTTCCTTAATCCTTTACTGCACAGAAGTCTTTCCGAAACTGAATAAAATTGTCTGGCGTTAGCCAAAACAAAATCAGTAAAGTCCCACTGCCCGATAAAGGGTTAATGAGTACAAAAATGTCAATGAAATAAATAAGATACAATTTACGCTGTAAATCAACCTGTAAAACAAAGTCTTTCGTACTGAATTGAATTGAATTGAATAACCTTTGTTATTAATAATAAAATAAATACATTGGTTTTACAATTTACGTTGACATAAATAATTGTAAAGCTGGACTATTTATTTTATTTAATTTGGCCTTCAAGCTTTAGGCTCACACACACACATACATATATATATATATGTGTGTGTGTGTGTGTGTGTGTGTGTGTGTAAACTAAAGCTTAAGGGCCAAATTAAATAAAATAAAATATATATATCAAGGGTGAAATTCTCCAAAATAATTATTTTGGAAAATTTCACCTTATATATGTGTGTGTGTGTGTGTCACTGTGGGTATGTGTGTGTATGTGTGTTACATACGCACAGGGAAAAATTAAAAGCGATTCCAAGGCATTTCGCGTATTCAAACACCGTGGAATCGCTTTTATTTCATATGTTTAAATATGAATTTCATCCCATATATACAGTATATAACCTTCGTTAACCTTGGTTTAGATTCCGCAAAGTCCTCGCCCGGACTCGATTTCACGACCTCCCGATCAGCAGCCCAGCGTCTTAACCACTAGGCTACCCAAGGTAACCCATTTATCTACCAACCACTTTTTATTGTGTGGAAGACTGAACAGCTGAGTTTTGTCGCGCGCCGCCTTGCAGGAAGTGATAAAAAAAATATTTGAAGATGAAGGCAAATCTGGCGAAAACAGCATATTGACAAATCTGATGTTATCATGATTTGCCGCGTCAATTAAAAATGAAAATTAAGATATGCTTTTTATTATAAACAAAAATTAAATGTTTAAAATTTAAAATTAAATTCTGATTAAAATTTCTACAGGATATGACCTAATTTTTTATGATTTAAGAGAGAATATATCAAAAAAACGAACATTGCAGAATTTAACAAGATTATATGATTAAGTTTAATATGAAAAATGATTAGGTAGTTAAAAAAAAGTGATTCATCAAAATATCATTGAATAGGAAATTACGTTTGCGAGAACTAAGTAAAGAACAGAAAAAATAATTAAATTTTTTAATTATTTTCCAGGCTTGCGTGAATATTATATGCAGTGAATATGCGTGAATATTATATACGTCAATATTATATGTCATTGCGAGTGTGGACTTTATATGCAAAAATGAATGTTAGAATTATCATTTTTACATGTACTGGATACAACCTTACAACCTTACAAAGGTTTTGCGCGATAATTTCTCATTTCGCGAAGGTCAAGCTTATCGCCCCTCCTCTCGAGTTTGGCCTGGTGAAGTAGTGAGTTGGATTCTTGTGCTCTCCACCTCACGTAGCCAGGTACGCCCGGCTCATCGGGGATTGTTCTGAGCCAGGCGTCTAGTCTTATTTTGAAGATGTCCACTACAACTCCTTTCGTGTTTCTTAGGTCTTTGGGCAACTAAAGGATGTTCTCTGTCTCGCCTTCAATTTGGGAATACGACACAGTCTACTGTACCATTTCTACCCACCGTTGTTTGGGGAGTTATAGGGTTCAGAGAAGATTAGGGACTAGTTTCTCC
>JAJOZX010013741.1:50000-79924 GCA_023014485.1 Bathynomus jamesi | reverse complement strand
ACGTTTCCAGTACTCTTTCTGCTTTGTGGGGCTTGTCGATGTCCGTGGTCTTCCGGAACGCTTCTTGTGGACATTCTGAACAGTTCCATCGGCTTCAAACTTATCTCTAATTCGAGTGATGGTAAGTCCCGTTGGTGGATCTGTTCGAAACTCCCTCCTAAACTGTCTTTGCACTTCAACTGCGTTTTCACACTTCCAGTAGCATTTTAGAATGAATTTCCTTTGTTCAAAGCTTAGTCTGACTGCCATTATTAATTCTAATGGGTTTAACTTGGAAAGAAAGAAACATCAATTGAGCTATCAGCTGTTAAAGTGTGTATACATTTTTTTGGGACGCCCTGTATATATATATATATATATATATTATATATATATATATATATATACGTTTGGGTATGGATAAAATAAAAGCGCTGAAAGAATCTACGGGGAAGTGATACAGCGCTCATCTGTTGCACGTGTGGTCATAAAATGTGGGAGTTTGTAATAAGCTATGCCATCTGCTGTCAGACTTATGAGACATATGTCAGTCTTGAAGATGGCGGCGAATGCACAACAACGTGCGAAGTGTGTCATTTGGTTTGCTAAGTTTGAGAGTGTGACAGCGGTACAGCGTGAGTTTCGCAGTGTATATGGTGTTAGAAAAGCTCCTAAATATGACTCCATAGTGCAGTGGTACCGCACATTGAACAAACGGGGTGTATCACTAAACCACATGCAGGTGGTCGTAAGAATTAGCCTCTCGTAATGACGTCTGTCGTGTCCGGAAGGGTGGTCATGTTGAAGACTAATTAGGTTTCTCACAATCTACCATCTTTGTGGGCATTTTTTGCCAAATATTAAATTATACAATGTTACTGTTTCCATTTCACATTAATTTTATTTTATCCATACCCAAACGGATCACCCTGTATATGCCTCATAGAAACTCATCTCACACATTGCCAAGGAAATTGTGAAAACTACGAACATTGTATTGATAAGAGATAAATATAGAGGGTGTCAACTTACTAAGAGCTGATAGAACAGTGAGACGTAAAGGTGGCTGTGCTATATACTCGTATGTACATGAAAGTCATATGACAGAGACGGTAATAAGTAAATCAAAAGTTTTTGTGGAACTCCTAGCAGTGAAAATAGAAAAACTAAACGTGATACTGATAGTCATCCATAGACCTCCAAACACTCCATCCGAAAAATTCTCGGATGCCATTGATGATATTAGAAACCTAATAAAGGCCATAAACCCTCCATCCCCAATATAATGCTCTACGGAGACTTCAATTTCCCATTCATAAAATACAGAAAGGTGGATAGGAATATATATTATATTATATTATATTATATATATATATATATATATATATATATATATATATATATATATTTTTTTAACTGCAAACAACACAGTATAATTAATGTAAAGACCGAAGCTTGTGTAGAAGAGCGTTCCGCACAATATGAGGAGGGAGAACGAACAGATGAAAAATGAGGTACCTCCCAGGAATCGAACCCGGGATCATCCAATTGTGCGGAACGCTCTTCTACACAAGCGTCGTTCTTTACATTAATTATACTGTGTGTTGTTTGCAGTTAAAATGTATATATGTACGGCATGCGAAGGTGCCCCCTCAGGGCATGTGATTCCGTTCATATGTAGCAGAATTATCGAGGTCCTTGGTGTACTCAAATGGTGTAGTGGATAGCATATCCGACCGGCAATTGGATGATCCCGGGTTCGAATCCTGGGAGGTACCTCATTTTTCATTTGTTCGTTCTCCCTCCTCATCTTGTGCGGAACGCTCTTCTACACAAGCGTCGTTCTTTATATATATATATACTGTATATATAATATATATATATATTATATATATATATATATACACCAGGACAAGGGGGACACAAGAGAAGACCAGGAGCAAGCAAAAATGTTGATGGCTCTCACAAACGAGTTTACGTTGACACAGGAGATAACACAAAATAACAGAAAAAATAACTGCCTAGATATGGTATTCACGAATAACACCAACTTGATTGCTGATATAAAAAACAACAACTATTATCACAGACCATAACATAATCGAGATATCAACAAATATGGCGACAACATTAAAAGACAAACACATACTTAAGAAAGAAGCAAATTTGGGACTTTTAACTTAAATTCCAAGACTATAAATTGGGAAGCAATCAGATCACACATGGCCCGACAAGAGTGGAGAACAAGTTTAGAAAATAAAACAACTAAAGAAATGCTAACAACTTGGAAGGAAAGACGCTGAGAATTTTAGAAAAATATGCTCCAAAAGCACAGCCAAAAGGAAAGAGGAACTGGTTTGAGAGGCAAAAGAGAAGAATATTCTGCAAAACAAAGAGTAGCGGTGAAGTTAGCTATATATATATATATATATATTATATATATATATATATATATATATATATATACACACACAGTATACAGGGTGTCCCAGAATTAACTATATTTCAATGAAATCGGACAAATTTAATAAAAACTGACATAATTTTGTGTTTATTACTAAATTATGATACAAAAACAAATAGATTTATAAATCATAAGTCAAAACTTTATTGAGAAGTTTCAACATGTGCACCGTCTGTATCTCTGCAAATTTCATATCTATCCTCAGCGCTGCGAAACACATTTTGAAGCATTTCAGGTGTTATCTCCCGCACTGCCAACTGGATGCGTTCTTTAAGTTCAGCTAAACTATTGATCTTTTGGCGATAAACCTTTGTTTTTATGAAACCCCATGCAAAGAAATCCAAGGGCGTCAAATCCGGAGAACGCGGAGGCCAAGGACGAGGTCCTCCACGTCCAATCCACCGATTCGGAAGGCGTCTGTTGAGGTATTCTCGAACAATTAGAGCATAATGACATGGTGCTCCATCTTGTTGAAACAAAACATTATCAAGAATGCCATCAAGAAGAAGCTGTGGTTCGAGAAACTGCTGAAGCATATCAAGGTAGACGGTACCTGTTACAGTTGCTTCCGTAAAGAAGAATGGGCCATAAATTTTGGATTTGGTCATTCCAAGCCACACGTTAACTTTTGGAGAGTCTCTTTGCCATTCTAAAAATAAAACTATAAAAAACTATGAAAAAATTATGAAAATAAAATTATGAAAAAAATTTAGAAATTTATACATTTTTAACACATATTAAACATGATAAACATAAATAAAAGTGTGTTTTTAAAAAATTTGTCCGATTTCATTGAAATAGATAGTTAATTCTGGGACACCCTGTATAGCTATGCGGAAAGGAAAACAAAAACGCGCGCCACTATCGGGCCCTTAAGGAAAGGAAATAATGAACTGACCGACGAGCTGAAAGAAATATCTGAAACATTGAGAGCCCAGTATGGATGTCTTCAGTACCCCAAAAAGTGACAAAGCGATACCTCACATAGATGCATTCTTTGAAGAGAAATTGCAGGGAGATTGTATAACACATTTTGATTTTAACCCAGATGATGTAGCGCGAGCTATAGGATAAATGAAATCACATTCAGATGCAGGTCTGGACAAATGGAACGCATTATTAATTAAAAACTGTAAAAATGAAATAGCTGCACCCTTATACTGGATATGAAGAATATCCCTAGACACTGGAAATACCGAGCATCTTGAAAAGAGCAAACATTGTCCCCATATATATATATATATATATATATATATATATATATATATATATATATATATATTACACACACACACACACACACACTGTATATAAAGGAGGGGATAGATCTCAAGTAAAGAACTATAGATCAGTGTCATTGACGTCCCACCTCACCAAAGTATTTGAAAGAATAGTTAGAGAAAAAATCTGACTTCTTGGAGACTGGAAAGATTCAACGAAAATCAGCACGGATTCCGATCAGGAAGATCATGCCTATCACAACTTATAGAGCACTATAACAATATCCTAGATGCACTTGAAGGCAATGAAAACTACGATGTCATATACGCGGATTTTGCTAAAGCTTTCGACAAATGCGATAATGGTATAATAGCACATAAAATGAAACATATGGGAATAACAGGCAAAGTGGGAAAATTGATCTACAGCTTCTTCAGAGAACGTCTACAGGTCGTCTGAATTCAAGGTATATCATCATCAGAATCGGAAGTACGCAGCTCAGTACCATAAGGTACAGTACTGGCCCTACTCCTACTCATTATCATGCTAACAGACATAGACAGCGAAGTAAACAGTAACAGTATAGTAACATCCTTTGCAAACGATACAAAGATCAGCAGAAAAATCAGCGATCCAAGAGGTGGAGGCCTTGCAGAGGGACACGAACAAAATATACAAATGGTCAAAAGACACCAACATGACATATAACACCGAGAAATTTCAGCTCTTGAGATGTGGTAGAAATGAAAAACTTAGACTGCATATTATACTTCAGATAAACAGGAAAAATCAGAGAAGCACGAAAGTGATCGATGTGGGGGTTATGATGACCATGATGCGCAATTCGAGACACAAAATGAGATAGCTATAAACAAAGCAAAAAGAGTCGCGGGACAGATACTAAGAACGTTCAAAAGGAGGGACAAGACAGTAATGATTCCCCTGCTGAAAACACTGATCATACCAAAACTTGAATACTGCTCAGTCCTGACGTCCCCATATAAAAAGGAAGAAATTAATAAACTAGATGAAACCCAGAGACATTTCACAGTTAAGCTTGATGGCTACAAAGAACTACTGGGAAAGACTACATAAACTACATCTGTACTCCCTGAAGAGAAGAAGAGAGGTACACCATAATCTACATCTGTACTCCCTGAAGAGAAGAAGAGAGGTACACCATAATCTACATCTGTACTCCCTGAAGAGAAGAAGAGAGGTACACCATAATCTACATATGGAAAATGATCGAAAAAATGGTACCTAACTTCAAACTAAACTCAATTACAATCCAAACAACACTGGAAAATAGGAAAAGCAAAATGTGTAGTGTTCCCAAATTAAAGGCCCGACACGACACCTCTTCAATACTGAAGGAAAATAGCAGTGTTGTCAGGGGGCGCCCCAAGACTTTTTAACCAGCTTCCAAAGGACCTCAGGAACGTTACAGGGGTCAAAGCTGAAGTCTTCAAAAGAAGACTAGATACCTGGCTCAGGGCGGTACAAGATGAACTGGGTGTACCTGGATATGTGCGGTGGAGAGTGCAAGAGAGCAACTTGTTCCTCCACCAAGCCAGGCGTAGAGACGGAGCAACCAGCTTTGACCTTCGTTTGAACAAAGACCAACGCACGGAACTGCAACGAGGTTATATATATATATAGAGAGAGAGAGAGAGAGAGAGAGAGAGAGAGAGAGAGAGAGAGAGAGAGAGAGAGAGAGAGAGAGAGAGAGAGAGTTACAAGGAGTTACAAAGAAAAGAAGTACCCCAAAAGGCCTTGCGGCCCATACCGAGGAAGTACCAATGGCAACGGGTGAAAGGGAAAATTCCCTTCACCCTCAAATAGTGTGCAAGATTCGGTCTAACCTTTTCTTGAACTGATCCACAGAGGAACTGTTCACAACTTCTGAAGGTAACCTGTTCCACATGTCACAGATCTTATACGTAAAGTAATTCCCACACACACTAGTCCTAAACCGTTTCAAATCCAACTTCCAACCATTGCTGCGAGTTGGGTTATCATTTAAACTAAACATGCTTCTAAAATCGACATCGTTGAACTCGTGTGAGAGCTTGAAAACTTCGATAAGTTGACTGCGCAGACTCCGAGTTTCCAGCGAAAACAAGTTCAGGGCGCGTAAGCGTCGATTGTAGCCCATATGCCTAACGGAAGGGATTAACTTTGTGGCCCTCGCCTGGACTCGATCCAGCCTCTCAATATCTTTCCTGAAGGTGGCCGACCAGAACTGCACAGCATACTCCAGGTGCGGCCGAACCAGAGAATTGTACAGAGAGAGCACAATCTCCTTGTTTCGAAATCGAAATTGCCTCATATAACCCAATAGCTTCTGGGCTTCCTTTTCCACCTCTACGCACTGTTTGGTAAACTTAAGGTCGCTGCTAATTAGCACACCCAAGTCCTTTTCCAAATCAGTGGCCTCGATATTATTCACCAACATCGAGTAGTCCGACTTGGGATTGGCGTAGCCAATTTGCATCACCTTGCATTTGCACAAGTTAACGGCATTTGCCATTTTTCAAACCACTCTCATATCCTACCTGGGTCCGCACGTAGTTCCTCGATCGCTTCGAGCGTCCCAACATTGGCCCCAAGTTTAGTGTCATCAGCGAATTTGGCGATCCTACTGACGATGCCAGCGTCGATATCATTTATGTAAATGATAAACAACAGTGTCCCCAAAACGCAACCCTGAGGAACACCGCTAGTGACCGAGGCCCAACACGAACTAGCCCCTTTAATTACAACCCACTGACGCCTATTCTTCAGCCAGTTTTCAATCCACCAACCAACTTCCCCACCACCCAGCGCGCGCACTTTGGTCATTAGCCGGCGGTGAGGTACCTTATCAAAGTCTTTCTGAAAGTCGAGATAAAGTATATCAATCGCCCTACTCTTATCGTACTCACTCAACATAACGTGGAAAAACTCGAGCGAGTTGGTGAGACACGACCTACGCCGTCTAAACCAATGTGGGGAATCCACAAGCAACTTGTAGGAATCCAAATGGTCAACGATCCTATCCGCTATTACGCTATTATCCCCTCTAATAATTTACCTACAACCAAAGTGAGACTAATGGGACGATAGTTCCCTGGACTTTCGTGATCCCCTTTCTTAAAGATAGGGGTCACTTTGGCTTCCCTCCAGTCATCAAGCACCTGGCCCGTCTCCAACGATTTGGTGAAGACTGTAGCCAGGTGAGGAGCCACCTGGTCGCGCACCTCCCGCAACACTCTGGCCCAGAAGCCTTAAACGCGCTGTTTGTCTATTCTATCGGCAACGACTGTCGCGGTACACCGAACACTATCCAGGCCAACACCTTCGTGCCTGACGCCTGGCTCGGGATGACGCGGGTGTCCTCCCTGGTGAACAGTCGCTCGAACTCCTTAGGATTCCCCTTGCAGAGGCTTGCCACCCGGAGTTCTTCGTTAACCTTCGCCTTCACTTCCCTGCACAGGCAGACTTGAAATTTTAAAATTTTCATTCACAAAAAAATCTATTTTTAGAAAATTTAACCCCCTCCCCCCACTATTTATGCTAATTTATACTCATTTGAAAGTGTAATTATATAAAAATATTTTGCATTCACGAAAAAGGCAAAGCTTAATAAGTTAAGATACCCATAAATTTACATTTTCTCTAGCTAGCTAATCTCTAAGTATTATAAACTATTGTAATCGTCTCTGTATTAATAATAACTCTATATTAAGTTGTACTTTATAATTTTATATTAAACCAATTTATTATGTTGACTTTACAACTCCAGACCAAAACAATAGAAAACTGTCTCAAATGCGCTCATGATCTTGATAATACCTTCGAGTTATATACCTTTATGACCTGTGACGTCATTATGATAAAACGACACCTCTGTACACCAGTACAACAGTGATAAGTTAATACTTAGCGACATAATAAATTTTAAAATACCTTGTCAGGTGTTAAAAAAATAGAATGAATTCATTGTCCATCGAGTACTGCCAAAATATTAAACTTTTATCAAAGACTTTTTAACTTTGCTCCTTATTATTTAGTTGGTCCACCCTCAGCACTGATTACGGCCTCGAATCGACGTGGCATCGAGTCGACAAGCCTCTTGCATTCTTCTGTAGTTATCAATTGCCAGGTTGTCATGCAAATGGTGTGGGGTCACTTGCATTTCTAAATAGAACTGTCATTGGTCACGTTTATCAAGAAATCTTAGAATACTTCATGCTGGAGTCTGAAGGACAACTGTATAGAGATAAACCATTTACTTTTCAACATGACCTAGCTCCAGCTTATGCAACATCTGCGTGGTTTGATGCTCATAAAATTGAATTACTACCCTGGCCAGCTAATTCTCCCGATCTTTATCCGATAGAAAATCTTTGGAATATTGCAAAGCAGAAGATCGAAAAACAAACCAGGAACACTTCGTGAACTGAAGAGGCGTTTGATGACAACCTGACAATCGATAACTACAGAAAAATGCGAGGCTTGTCGACTCGATACCACGTCGATTCGAGACCGTAATCAGGGATAAGGGTGGATCAACTAAATATTAAGACACAGAGTTAAAAAGTCTTTGATAAAAGTTTAATACTGGATGATCCAGATAAATGGGACCCATAAAAAAAAGCCAAATATTCTTAATATTTAATTCCTTTCATAAAAACTATATATCATTCGAAAGAGTAGAGTTACAAGTTTATTATGAAATATTTATTTTTTAAAAATGACTCCTTTCAAATGTGCTCCATTAGTTGCCAAGCATTCCAGTGTTCTCGCTTGTAAGTTCTGCATTACTTTTGCAGGAGTGTGCGGTGGTATGGCCTGTATCTCATTTGTGATGGCGGCCTTCAATTCTTGCAAGGTCGTTGGGTTATTTCTGTAGACCCTACTCTTTAAATATCCCCAGAGATAATAATCTAAGGGAGAAAAATCCGGAGACCTTGCGGGCCATTCAACGTCTCCAATTCTTGAGATTAACTCGCCTGGAAACGTTTGACGCAAAACTGCCATGCAGTTCCTCGTGGTATGGCAGGTAGCTCCGTCTTGTTGGAACCAGTGGTTTTCTAGACAAAGATCTCTTAATTTAGGAATAAGGAAATCGGTCAACATTTTTTCGTAGCGATCACCATTTACAGTGACCGTGTTTCCGGTGGAATCCTCGAAAAAGTACGGCCCTATGATCTGAGATGCAGTAAGACCACACCAAACAGTTACACGCTGACTATGCAACGGGACTTCGGTAATATTCAATGGATTTTCTGTTGCCCAGAAACGACAATTTTGTTTGTTTACAGTTCCATTCAAGTGAAAATGGGCTTCGTCTGACATAATCAAAGTTGCTAGAAAATTGGTGGTGTCATTTACCTTCTGTTGGATCCATTGACAGAATTGTCGTCTTCGTGCGAAATCTCCATCGTTTAGTTGTTGCACTGTTTGAATTTTATATGGAAAGAGCATTAAATTTTGCTTGAATATACGGTGTGTTGTTCCATATCCAACTCCTAACAGCTGAGAAGCACGTCTGATGCTTATGTTAGGATTATCCTGTACAATTTCATGAGTTCTGTTAATGATCTCGTCTATCCTTGCTGTGCGCACTCTTCCAGTTGGTTTTCTTTTTCCAATGCTGCCAGTTAGTGAAAAATTTCTGACACAGACGGATTACTTTCTTAGAAGGTGATTTTGACATCTGAAAATTTGTCTTGAAAGATCTTTGAGCTGAAACTACACTTCTTCCATGCTCATAATATTGCTCAGTTATGAAACGCAGCTGTTCCACAGTCCATGCAGTATCTTGAAGGGTTAGTTTTAACTAACACTTTTATTTTGTTTTGTATCTTATCTTATCTTGTATTGTCAAAACCTATACAATCCTGTGCAAACTTGTAACTATCCTCTTTCGAATAATGCGTATGATTTTATAAAAGGACTTGTACTTTAAGAGTTACAGGGGTTTCTTTTGGGTCCCATTTCTCTGGATCACCCTTTATATTGGCAGTACTCAATCAATAAACATAATGAATTTATTCTTTTTTCTGTAACACCTGACAAGATATTTAAAATTTTTTGTATGTCACTAAGCATAAACTTCTCAATGTTTAATTGAGTTTTTGCAATACTGTTAATTTTTAAAAAAACTGGTACACAGAGGTGTCCATCATAATGACGTCACAGATACTCTATATTCCTCATAAAGATGTATAACGTAAAGGTATTATCAAGGTCATGAGCGCATTCGAGACGGTATTCTATTTTTTTGGTCCGAGTTGTATTTAAAGTACTTTAATAATTTTGTAAACCCGATTTGTATATCCATTTTTTAATTCAAATAGGCCACCAGGGCCTTGAAAATTTTTATGAAATTTTTTGTTGTTTACATTGTTAAAAAAAAAAATACCTTCAAGAGAAGGAAACCAATTACTTTAAATACTGGTATAGAATTTGTGACGGTAAAATTATAAAATAATTTTGTTTTAGTAAGTAATAAACCTATTTGACATCATTTTAGCTACGGGATAAGAGTAATAAATTATGATAGTGTATTGTGGAGTGAGCTAAGTAAAAGCATTTGGACAAATTTAAAATGTAAAAATATGAACATTGAAAGTTTTCACTTTAAATTAGTAAAGTTTATGAAAGGAATTGATTGTTTTAAATCTAGGGAAAGAATCAACATCAGCAGTGGCTAAACTTTGGAATTGATACATCACTACGATAATGCAAAGGGGAAAGCAACAAGATTCTAAATATATTCTATACTCGTGTGTGTGTGTGGTGTGTGTGTGTGTGTGTGTGTGTGTGTGTGTGTGTGTGCCTCGGTGGTGTAGTGGTTAGCGTCGCTAACTACGAATCCATCGGCCCCGTGTCCAAGACCCGACGGCAGCCGGCGCGCAGCAAAACCCAGTTGTTCATCCTTCCACACAATAAGGAAAGTGATTGGTAGATAAATGGGTACTCTAGGTGGCCTAGTGGTTAAGACGCTGGGCTGCTGATGGGGCGTGGTTCGGATTCCACGTTAAACTGTAAGTCTTAGGTGGAGTGAAAAGCTTGACCTTCGTCAGAATGAACAATTCGGGCAGAAGCTAACCAAATGTTATATATATATATATATACATATATATATATATATATCCCCGCAAGGGGGTTTTAAGCTCGTGCTCTTGAGTGCTCTTTGTGCTCGTTTGTACGTGCTTGCTCCTGGAGGTTTCACGTGCACCCTCCCGGCCCTAGCACCCAAGGATGATGGGGCTCGACCCTGCAGTCCTTGTCATCCTTGGTCTTTTTCCACTTCGACTGTCCCCTCCACCCTTTCTTTTTCCTCTGTCTTTCCTCTCACTTTTTCTTTGTTTTTCCGCCGAGATATGCCCTTTTAAATAGAGGCGAATCGGTTCTTCCCGAACTTAAAATATATATATATATATATATATATATATACACAGGATGGCGCAAAAGTCGCGCATCATAGGAATTTTCAGTGTTGACTATATATTATTTTTTTCTTTTAGGTAGGGGATGGCTGCGAAATTAACAATAGACGAGAGGGTGAGCTTGGTTTTAATGTATGGAACACCAGCACAACAAATCGATGAATCGGTACAGAATTTAAATTCTGTACCGATTCATCGATTTGTTCTACCTGGTATTCCATGCATTAAAACCAAGCTCACCCTCTCGTCCATTGTTAATTTCGCAGCCATCCCCTACCTAAAAGAAAAAAATAATATATAGTCAACACTGAAAATTCCTATGATGCGCGATTTTTGCGCCACCCTGTATGTGTGTGTATATTATAATAAATATATTATACAGTATACAGTATATATATATATATATATATATATATATATATATATATAATTCCCCCGTTTCTTTATTCACGTTACTCGTACTGAAATGTAAACAGGCCATTTTACATTTAAGTTTATATATCATTAGGCTTATCAAGACGGAAGCTTTTCTGCAGGAAATAATGCGAATTAGATGTCCAGCACCTCATACTGTTCCTCACTGTTCGAGAACTGATACCATTTTGCAGGTATATAAGACTATCCTTTATCCAGTTCATTTATAGTTGCTGTACGGTGAACATTTTTTACAGTACAGTGTAGTAAAAAATGAAAGTTTCAAAGGTGATGATGGGCATTCACAAAATTTTTCCCATGTTTTGGCCATTCTTAGAAATATTCAGATTTGTACTGGAGGGAAAAAGATAATGAATGTGATACAAGTATTAAGTATAACTGAACAGTGACTTCAGAAAATATATACATGAAAATTGAAGTCTGATATATAGTCCAAAATACTTTTTTATGATAGGCCAAAATTACTAATGAAAAAAAGAGAGAAATTAGGTTTTAAGGAAATAATTGTGTAAAAAAATAAATAAATTTGAAGCCTTTCATTTCCTTACAGGGATATCGCATTCCCAAAGATACTCGCCTTCTTTTCAACTTGAGATCTGTGTTGATGGACGAAGATTACTGGGGAGATCCTGAGGAATTCAGACCAGAAAGGTTCATTGAAAACGGAACCCTGAAGAAATATGAACGAATGATTCCTTTTGGAAAAGGTGAGAAAACACTTCAAATTTTTCTAATTCATCCTTCATAATTTGTCCTCCTGAAGATTTAAGAAAATAGTTTTCACTGAATTTTAAATGAAGGAAATATTTCGAGACTCTTTTTAGACGTATTCTACTACAGGGTGGGCCGTAAGTTTCCATACATAGGAAAAATTAAACGTTTGTTTTTATGTTTCAGATACCCTAAGAATATGCGGTTTGACGTAAGATCTTGTTTACTGATGAAGCAAATTTTTACGTCAATGGAGAGGTTAATCGGCAAAACATACATTATTGGAGTAATGCTAACCCTAACTGGCTGAGTCCGACGAAGATGCAAGGTGCCGGTAAAGTGATGGTGTGGGCCGGGATATGGGGTGACAGAATTATTGGACCAATTTTTGTCAGTGGAAATCTTAATGCCGAAAGGTATCTTAACATGTTGCAAGAAGAGATTTTCCCATCCCTGCTAAACGAGGAAGGTAACTTCCCAGTTTACTTCCAGCAAGATGGAGCTCCACCTCATTATGGTCTTCACGTGCGTCGGTATTTGGATCAGCAGTTTCCGGATGCTTGGATTGGTCGGCGTGGTCCTGTGGAGTGGTCTCCCAGATCCCCAGATCTCACCCCCCTTGATTTCTATCTTTGGGGGCACTTGAAGGCCATGGTGTATCAGGAAAAGATACGAGACATAAATCATCTAAAGGAACGTATCACCAACGCCATTACAAGCATAACGTCAACTGTGCTAATGCGTGTTCATCAACAGCGGGGAACACGTATTGAAATGTGTTTTCAAAACAATGGCAACCATGTAGAGCATATTATATAAATAAAAATGGTTGTCCATAAAAAAATGTTTATTTTTCCTATGTATGGAAACTTACGGCCCACCCTGTATTTAAATGCGTCTTATAATTTCTTATGGAGATTTGACGAACGTACAAAACAAATAATGTATGTTTGATTAACTTTTCAACCTTACAAATGTTCCGTGCGATGATTCCTCTTTTCACGAAGGTCAAACTTGTCGCCCCTCCTCTCGAGTTGGCCTGGTGAAGTAGAGAATCGTTCTCCTATGCTTTCCACTACACATAGCTAGGTACGCCCGGCTCACCTGGTATTGTTCTGAGCCAGGCGTATAATCTTTTTGAAGATATCTACCGCAACACCACTCGTGTTCCTTATATATATATATATATATATATATATATATATATATACTATATATATATACACACACACACACACACACGGGTTGTTCAAAAAGAAAGTTTACAAGGTTAATTATCGATCCATTATGCATAATACAATAATGTTGTTGGTAGTACAATATTTTGTTAAACATGTGTGGCAACATCCGGGGTCACCACAAACCAGAGAGTTCAAGATTGCACCATCAGCTGGTCAGGTGATGGCAACGATTTTTTGAGACCATCAGGGCGTTTTGTATGTGGAATTCATGCAAAATGGGACAAAAATAAATGCCACTTCTTATTGTGAAATTTTACATCAACTCCTCATGGCTATCAGAAGAAAACGTCCCGGGTTGCTTACTGCAGGTGTGGTGTTCTTACATGACAATGCACGCCCTCACACTGCAAATCAAACACGCCAACTTTTGGAATCGTTCTACTGGGAAGTCATGGATCATCTCCCCCACTCCAATAGTCCTGCTTGCACCAAGAGACTTCCGTTTGTTTCCAGCCCTAAAGGAACACCTCGGTGGTAAACAATTTCAAAACAATCCTGATGCAGAAGCGGCAATACAAGACTGGTTAAAAACTAAGGACCCTACATTTTACTCGACCGGCATCGGAAAGCTTGTCTCACGATACGACAAATGTTTGAATCTGTTTGGTGATTATGTAGAAAAGTAGTAATAAGTTGATGTTGAAACACTTGTAATATTTACTTGCCTTGTGATAAAAGTTTTTTCAAAACACCTTGTAAACTTAATTTTTGAACAACCCTCATGTGTGTATATAATTATATATATATATATATATATATACACTGTACAGGGTGTCCGAAAATGAATATACAAAAAAATAAAATTTAATAACTTTATTGTTCTTCGAGATGGCAACATAAATTGAATATGTATAAATACATGCAGTAGGCCTGCAAGAATTAGCTTATTTAATTTTGTTAAGGTATCATTTACAGTGGTTTGATTAATTAATGAACTTCTATATGTCCATCATTCGCTTAAATCAATCTAATTCTGCGTTCAAATTCTGAGAAAACATTTTCCAACACAGCTGTAGAGATGGATGAGATAGCATAAAAAATACGATGTTTCATTTCTTTAATGTCCCTTGGTTTGTTATGATAGACTTTAGTTTTCAAGAAATTCCAGCGATAAAAATCTAAAGATGTCAAATCAGGCGAACGAGCGGACCATTTCAGAGGTCCTCCCCGACCAATCAAACGCTCTGGAAAAGTTTGGTTTAAAAACATCTTAACAATTCGAGCAAAGTGGGGTGGTACTCCATCCTGTTGGAAGAAAGCGCTTTGTAACAAGCCGGGATTTTCTTGGAGTTGTGGAATAAAAAACTCTCGTAGCATGTTGAGGTACGAATTGCTGGTGACAGTTCGTTCAACAAAAAAATACGGTCCATAGATACAAGAACGTGACATGGCACACCAGACATTTACTTTAAGGGAATCCCTTTCGTGTTTCATACAATTCATGGGGATTTTCTTCACCCCATATCCTGCAGTTATGACGATTAAACTTTGCTTGATATGTGAAATGTAGCCTCATCACTAAAAAGGAGGTTTGATAAAAAGTGTTCATCTGATTCTACCCTTTCAATTAATTCTTGACAAACATTTACTGTGGCCTCATAATCCTCTTCTAAAAGTTGATGAACTACCTGCATTTTATAACATTTGAACCTCAATTCTTTATGAGGGATATCATGGACAGAGCTTCTCGAGATGTTTAACTCAGTTGATGCTCTCCTAATTGACTTTTTAGGGCTTTTAGCAAATGCTTCCCTAATTGCATTCACCCTTGCCTGAGACTTCCTTGGCATTCCGGTAGATTTTCCCTTCAGTACAGATCCACTCGCCTCAAATTGGTCTACCCATCTTCGTATGTTGTCTTTCAGGCGCGGGTTTGTTCGTCTCACGTCGGAAACACCTTTGGGCTTTAATGATTGAACCGCTTTCATGTAAAAATCTCTCAGTTTTTGCCTTCTCTTGAGTTGTTATTATTTTATTAAAAACTGGGGTTTCTTCCGAAATGAATAGAAAACAAAAATTAATACAGGGTGTACATAAAGTTAGGATCTATTTTTGTGAAATAATTATTTTTTTCTATTTTTCTTTTCAGAAGCCCTTAGAATGAATACAGAAGAGCGTGTGGCAATATTAATTTGGCGAATCGAGGGAAAGAAATACAATGACATCAGAGAGAAGTTTAGAAGGAGATTTCATAAGCCGGGGCCAATAGACAAGACAATACGAAAATTGGTGAACAAATTTAAACGAACGGGATCTGTAAATGATGAAGCAAGATCAGGACGACCGTGTATGTCAGATCTTATCGTGAATGCAGTACGCGGAATTATCACTGAGGAGCCACGTACGTCCGTTCGTGCTGCATCACACAGACTCGGCCTCCCGACGTCATCTGTGCACAAAATTGTGAAAGTTAATTTGCAGAAGAAAAGCTATCATTTGCAAGTTTTACATGATTTACATGAGGAAGATTTCCCTCGACGAAGTGCTGTGTGTGCTGAAGCCACTTTCCATACGTGTGGAAAAGTAAATCGCCATAACTGTCGAATTTGGGCAGATGAAAGACCGAATGATTTCGTCCAAAATTGGGAAAGAGACTAACCTAAAATTAATGTCTGGATGGGTTTAACAAAATCTAAGGTTTATGGTCCTTTTTTCTTTGCTGAAGCTACAGTTACGGGGCTTATTTATCTGGACATGTTGCAGCAATTCCTTGAACCTCAGCTGATTGGGGATAGGATTGTTAGTACCGTCGTCTATCAACATGATGGTGCTCCTTGTCACTATGCCAAAATTGTTCAGGATTATCTAAATGGACGTTTTCCAAATCGCTGGATCGGACGCGGAAGCAACAGACCTTGGCCAGCGAGATCACCAGATTTAACCCCTTTAGATTTCTTTGCATGGGGCTTTATCAAATCGCACGTCTATCAGACGAAGATTACGAGTCTTGAAAACTTACGTACACGTATACGAACTGCTGCAGATAACATAATCCCGCAAATGCTCCAGAATGTGTTTAGAAATGCTGCGGAACGATTTGAGCTGTGCAGGGATACTGATGGGCGTCACGTCGAATCCTACTTTTAATTTTTTAATAAATGTTATCACTTTATCATTTTATGATTGAATTCCATATAATTTCCGAGTGCTTCACAAAAATAGATCCTGACTTTATGTACACCTTGTATTTATAACGAAACAAAACTTGCAAGTCTACTGCGTGTCTTTCTCTTCAATTTATGTTGCTATCTTAAATAACAAAAAAGTTATTCAATTTTATTTTTGGTTTATTCATTTTCGGACACCCTGTATATATATATATACAGGGTGGGCCGTAAGTTTCCATACATAGGAAAATTTAAACGTTTGTTTTTATGTTTCAGATACCCTAAGAATATGCGTTTGACGAAAGAGCAACGAATTGAAATCATACTGATGGCTGGGTCGGGAAGCAGTCGCATGGTTGCAATGAACTTTAACAGAAAACATGGAACGAACATCACACACGACACTGTGGCAAAACTTATTAACAAGTTTCAGAAAACTGGAAATGTTGCAGATCAACCGCGAAGTGGTCCAAGACGTACAGCCACCGATGAAGACACAACAGCTACGATACTTACAGCGCTTACACGGAGTCCCAGAAAAAGTACACGACGGTTGTCTGCAGAAAGTGGTGTCAGCAGATCGAGTATCAGGCGCATTTTGAAAGCAAACAAATGGCATCCATACAAATTGCATATGGCACAGCATTTGAGTGAAGACGACCCGGATAGACGGATGGAATTCTGTGAATGGGCATTAACCAAAGTGAACGAGGATGCAAACTTTTCAACTAAGATCTTGTTTACTGATGAAGCAAATTTTTACGTCAATGGAGAGGTTAATCGGCAAAACATACGTTATTGGAGTAATGCTAACCCTAACTGGCTGAGTCCGACGAAGATGCAAGGTGCCGGTAAAGTGATGGTGTGGGCCGGGATATGGGGTGACAGAATTATTGGAACAATTTTTGTCAGTGGAAATCTTAATGCCGAAAGGTATCTTAACATGTTGCAAGAAGAGATTTTCCCATCCCTGCTAAACGAGGAAGGTAACTTCCCAGTTTACTTCCAGCAAGATGGAGCTCCACCTCATTATGGTCTTCACGTGCGTCGGTATTTGGATCAGCAGCAGTTTCCGGATGCTTGGATTGGTCGGCGTGGTCCTGTGGAGTGGCCTCCCAGATCCCCAGATCTCACCCCCCTTGATTTCTATCTTTGGGGGCATTTGAAGGCCATGGTGTATCAGGAAAAGATACGAGACATAAATCATCTAAAGGAACGTATCACCAACGCCATTACAAGCATAACGTCAACTGTGCTAATGCGTGTTCATCAACAGTGGGGAACACGTATTGAAATGTGTTTTCAAAACAATGGCAACCATGTAGAGCATATTATATAAATAAAAATGGTTGTCCATAAAAAAATGTTTATTTTTCCTATGTATGGAAACTTACGGCCCACCCTGTATATATATATTAGGGGTGCACCGGATATGATATCCGGACGGATATTGCGAAATATCTGGTATCATGCCGGATATAGGCCAAGACATTAGAAAATTAACACCTGTATGAAAATCTGCCATAATATGATGATAACACATTACAAATAATATTTTATATACAAAAAAAATGGAAAGCCCTCCAGGGCCCACCCCTAAACCAGTCCAGCAACACTTTTTATGCTAAATCAACACAATACTGATGACAAGAATAAATGAAACCTCTGTCCATCCTTAACGATTACAGCTCTATTAATATAATCAGAGCTTTTTATAAAAACGTCTAGGCGTTAAATTTTTTAAAAAGAGTAAAATATTGCTAGACCCCTGCACTTGCTTTCCATTCTTTTTTCTCTTTTTTCCTTTATTTTCAAAACAATACAAAACATTATAAGCTTGACAAATGTAAAACAATACATTGAATACAATATAAAATGCCTGGAATGAAATTAATGAATGGAGGGCAGTCAGATGCCGCCATTCAGCCTGGAGGTCTTCAGAATAAAAAAAACTAAACAACAGTGATTTAGAACTTTTTTCCGTTGTGGTGCAGAAACAAGAGCATTTCTCCTCTTTTAGGCAATATTCGGGATCGCCTTGCTTCATAGATGTTTCCATATTCAGAAAACATTCTCTGAAAATACAGAGGATGCGGGTGTGCAGAGAAGCTTTGAAACAATAGTTTTAAGGAGAGGAAATCGGTCCTGCTGCTTCCAAATTTGAACTGGACAGCGTTTCCTATCTACAAGAGGTTCAGATGCATATCGGTCTAACTCCCCTGCAATCAGTAGAACAGGAGCAGTCTTTTTTTCAACCTTTCTTCTCTTGTAACTTACTTCCCCAGATTGCTCTCCTTTTGTGATCTCCATAAAACACGCTTCAAGAATGTCCTCTTCGTCTTTCCTCTCTCGCATAGGAGAACTGGAATTTGAGCTTCTTTCGCTTCCACTTTCATTTTCATTAGAATCATTACCACCTTCGTCATTTTCAATACCTATGACTTTTTCAATCAGCCAGGATTTAGCCTGCTCCTTCTCATCTTGTTGAAAGAAAGATAACTTATACCGCGGATCTATTACAGTCGCAGTCACATAAACCCTGTTTTTCATTATGCTCAAAGACTTCCCATCATTACTCTCAGACAAGAAACGCGCTCGAAAATAAGTCAGGAGTTCTCTCTTTGTCCTTTGAACACCTTGGTCATCATGGACAATCTTGAAAGAAATCTTTGTAAAATACAAATGCTTGGGATTACGGAAGACAAAGTTGATTTTTCCGAACTCATTTCCTGAGTTATTTGGAAGAATGGTTTTAATATTTTAAGGAGATTTCGTATCAGTGTCCACTCGAAGGATATGATGGTAGGTAATTCACTACGATCAGCCAAATACAGTTGCACTGGAATTTTTAATTTATATAATCTTTCTAGCATCAAATATGCACTGTTCAACGTGTTGGGACATCTTGAACCAATAGGAGAGGCTCAAGATTTTGCTTGCTGCACTTGAATGTGTTTGAAATTATTACAGGCCAAAGGAGAATGATTAAAGTGAGTTGCAAGGCGGCGACTTTTTGCAAGGATATCAATTACACTCTTCTGAACCATAATTGAGTCACTAATAACCATTTGGAGTAAATGAATGCTGCAGTGTATTGAAGGTATTTCAACCAGGTCACTACCAAAAGCCATATTAATAGCTCCATCTCTCACCAATAAATTCCTCTTATTTGCATCAAGATCCCAACTATGCCACATGGAGCGAAACTTTTCAGATATATTCTTGCCAGTATGCGACCCTGAGAAATGAGAGGCATGTAGCACAGCATCGTGTCTTTCAAAATCTTTACCTATCCAGTGACCCGATAATGATATAAAACTTTCTTGAGAGGTTGTGCATGTCCATATATCTGAAGAAAAGCTGACATGCTTTACTTCTTCCAGCTTCTGAGCAATTTTAGACTTGAACTCATTATAAAGACGAGGAATTATAGTATCAGAGAAGTACCTTCTGCTCGGTAAGAGATATCTGGGTTGGAGGTAGGCCATTCGATCAATAACACCATCATCATCAACTAAAGTAAATGGCTGGTTGTCCAAAGCCATCATCATGCCAATTTTACGTGAATCATCACAGACCTGGAGTCATTGATGTCCCATATTTTTTTAGATAAAAAGCTTTCCTCTATTGAGATCTGCTTACTCATTTGGTCCATTTTCTTTTCTTTCAGAGTACTACCAGTAGAAGTTGATGGTCTAGCCCGTATTCTATCTATGCCTATTTTCTTTGATTCAGTCGCAGCTATTCTTTTTTTTGTCATTTTCGTTTTTGGCTTCAGCATACTCTTTTGGGTGATTAATCTTCAAATGATTATGAAGAGGTGTTGTGCTAAAAGACTTTTGGCCACCTTTCTCCGTCCCACGTTTGATAATGTTTTTGGCAAATATTACACTTTGCAGTGATATCGATAGGATCATTTATTGTACACAGTGACCACACAAAACTTGTCATGATTAATACTTAATAGTTTAATACAACACAAGAACTTGAAAGAGAACAAAACAATTAAACATCTGAATATACTTAAATTATTATTTATCTTATATTTGGGGGGCGCTTGCCCCCCAATGCAAAACAAAACAAAACATAGCAATATGAATGTAAAAATAATACGGTACCTAATAATATATATCCGGCCGGATAGATACGGCCATATCCGGCATATCCGTTATCCGGCCGGATATGAAAAAATCATATCCGGTGCACCCCCTATATATATATATATATATATATAAACTTAAGAGCTCCCGGTAAAAAGTGATCAGTCTTTGGGGTCGCTTCCTGCTGCTGGCTCTTAGGTTGGGTTGGGCAGGCCACTTACCCTGTCAATGTTCGAGCTCAGCGGACCCTTTGGGCACTCTCACCTTCACACAGTAGGCAAATAAGTTTTTGGGCTGTTACCTTTTACACTCATTATTTTATTTAATATTCCAAGACACTCTTAATTCAGTTACAAAAGCTTAAACTTTTATAGACTATATTAAAGTACTTGAGAAACAGCCTGATTAAAACGAACTTTAGTCTCCTTGAGGTTAATGATGCTTTGTAACTAAAACTAATCTCTGAATCGACCTTCAGATGGAGGTCGAGAATTAAAGTATAATCCTTTCTGTGAAAAATATTAAGCTAGTGAAAATTTCTTTTTAGGACGTCGTTCTTGCCTGGGAGAGTCACTTGCTCGCATGACGTCTTTTCTGACGTTTTCAGCTCTTGCACAAAATTTCACGTTCAGATTTCCGTTTGGAGAAAGCATCGAAGATACTGAAGGAACCTTAGGATTAACTCTCGGACCTCCGCATTTCAAAACCATCGCCACTCCCCGATAAACCTTTTTAATCTCTTGTTTTCATTTTGCTTCGTGGAATTTCTCGTATGATTTGTGCTTCAGAAGGTTACATAAAATTATTTAGCTATTGAATTTCATAACATATCCAGATTAGGTCAGCGCAATCACCAAGCCCTTTTTACATACCGTATTTTAGTACTGTTAGTGAGAGAATTGATTTTGTCGTGAAATAACGATAAAACTACCTTAAAAGAGATTAATGTATAATTCATTTTTTTATATTTAATTAAATATGGTAGTACAAGGAAATACATTATTAGAAAACGGCCTCAACAACCGAGTTCATTCATCTGTTTACTCGTCACAATCTTCCACGTGACTATCCCCTTATCTTCAAGAATATACAATTAAATCCTTCCTCTTTCAACTTTCTTGGCGTTTCTTTTTATCGTGATCTTTCCTGGAAAGATCACAAATACTCTTTCTGAAACAGCTTCTAAAAGGTTAGGTGTGCTATGCTGGCTCCGCAGTTTCTTCACCCCACTCAGTTGCTATCTCTGTTCAGGGGTCTTGATAGAACTGCTTTTTTTGTGAACAAACGACAAAACCACTTTAAAAGAAGTTAATGTATAATTTATTTTTATTTATATTTAAACATTAAGATGCAATACGCACTTATCACACTTCTCATCATAACGTAGGCTTTCTGATTAACGAAACGAAAAGGCAGTTAGAAAATGTGTATAAATGGATGGATGCGTACTAATAAACTTTCATTGAACCTGACAAAGTCATCTTATACGATTATTACCACAAAACATATTAATACAAACTGTCAAACAAAAATTGGGAATACTACTGTTGCAAGGGTTAGTTAAACTAAAAAAGACCCTTTCTTAAAACGCACTCCTTACCCAATATTATTCCTTCACTGATCCACATTTATTATATTGCATTACAGCATAGGGTAGCTCAAAGAAATGTATAAAACATCCTTTGGAAGTAATTCATAAAAAATGTCTGCAAACACACTCGAATAATGACAACAGACAAAGTCACATTTCCCCAATGTTTAAAGAGCTAAATATTTCAAAACTAAATGACTTGTACAAATTCAGTGTTGCTGTCAATATGTTTAAAGTAATCATTAAAAATCAACATATAAAGAGCAATCGCCTCCTTTCAAACACACCATCGTTGTAACACCAGACTACCCAGTGATTATATACACAAACCTAATTGTACAATAGAAAATGCAGAAAATGCAGAAAATGCACTCTCTTTCAAAGGAGCAGATGTATGGAATGCAATTCCCATGCATATCAGGCAGGCTTCATCATTAAATGTATTTCGCAAATCATTAAAAAAGCATTTCATTTTTTTTTTTTTATTAAGCATCATTCGTCAGCCAGACTGTACTGAACGGACGCATTTCCTGAGCTCTCTGATATTGCATCTACTTTTGCATATTGCTGAGAATTTTACTTTTGGAAAGTTTTGAATTTTATATACTTGCATTTATATTCACGTTGCTATAGTTAAGTAATTGAATGTTAGTGGTTTTTAGCGATTTAGAAGTTTTCATAGCGTGCCGGCTTAATTTAACTTAAACTTGTGACGGTTTAAACTAATTTTTAACTGCGCGATGCCGTCACAGAAAGCGTCGTGTGTTAGGTGTAGGCTAAACCGGTGGTATTCGGAATTTAAAGATTATAACGGCGGTCCGATGGCGATTACCGAGAGATCAGTTTGTTTCTTTTGCGAGTTAATGGAGGAAATAGTTTACATAAAACGCAGTGTACGTGAGGTAACGGAAAGATTTGCAACGCTTGATGAGGGCAGGGGTAGGGCTACGGTTGACGGAAGCCGAACCAATACTAACGTTGAAGACGTTAGTAATTTGAAGGGTGAGGTGCGTAACCTAGTTTCTAGTTTACGTAGCTTGTCGGGAAGGTTGGATAGAGTTGAGGAAGGGGTTAAGGTTAGTCCGAGAGTAGTAGATGGGGAGGGATTTAGAGAAGTTAAGGGTGGAGCTAGGCCGCGTACGTTAGGTGATAGGAATCCCCCCCCTATCGAGGTTTCGAACCCTTTTGCCCATTTGGAAAGGGACGTGAATGAGGGGGAAACTATTTTAATTGGGGATTCTTTAGTGCCACATGGACAAAGAGTTCGTTGAACGGCATCCAACCAAGAGGAGGGGGGTCTGTCTCCCAGGGGCCAGGGTTGACAGAGTTCGAGACGAAGTGGATAGGATTGACGTTGCCTCCCGTCACTCGATGTTGGTGACGATGGTAGGAGGCAACGACTCGTATAAGCCCGATACGAGAGTGCCTGACCTTTTGGAGAGATATAGGGGGTTAATTAGGTCCCTGAAAGGGGTTGGGTACGATTCGATGTGGCCGACTCGATGCGATCCGACTCGATGCGACCCAACTCGATGTGGCCGACTCGATATCCCTAAGGGATAATTTCGTTAGTTTTAACGAAAATATCACAACTTAACCTAACCAATCGTCAAGGGCGTACAGTTGACCTAACCGGGCATTCAGTTAACCTACATTAAATATATAAAGAAAATGAAATTGACTTGGCCTGGCATCGACTTGGCTTGACATCGAGTTGTCCTGACATCGAGTTGTCCTGACATCGAGTCGGCCACGTCGAATTGTCCCTGCCCCCCACTGAAGGCGAGGTCAGATAGGTCTTTAGTTCTAGGTATTATCTCGTAGATGTAGCTCGTAGCGTAAACTAACCCACTTTTTGTTTAACTTCACCTACTTTTTTTTCCTTATCCTCTCCTTACTTTGCTCATCTGTAACTCTCTTTTCTTGCATGTTTGTAGTTTGCATGGTATGACAGTGAGTTAAGACTGTGTTTACATGGTTTGTAAGCGTTCTTATTCTCCGACTATTTTTCTGACTTGTCGGCAGTGGCCGGCGGATGATGATGGTGAGTCTTTTTTCTCTTTTTCTGAATGAATGTTAACCCACGAGTGATAGGTGTTCCTCCTTACTTAACCCCTTATTCTCTTCTCTTCTCTTCTCTTAACCCCCTACTCTTTCCTTTCTCTCGGGCTAACCTTAGAGTGGATCTTAGTGTCGTTGTTGGCCTTAGCTTCTGTAGATCATTTATTTTCTACTCAATATACAATAAATCATTTAATCTAAAAATTATGTAACATTTTGTAAACTTTGTAAGCATTAAATAAAATAAATAGTTCTGTTTCACAATTATTTATGTCATTGTAACTTGTAAAAGTAATTTACCCTATTTATTTTTATAATAAAGGTTATTCAGTATTCAATATTTACTATTATTATTGTTGTTGTTATTATTATTTTTTTTTTTTGTCAGTATTACTATCACAACCCACTTTCACTATTTTATGTAATATTTTCACTAAATACACAATAAATCCTTTTGTAAACATTATATTGTATTTATTATTATGGTTATTATTATTATTTTTAGTCGTCTCTATTACTATTACTTGCTATTTTCACTATTTTTATGTAATAAATAAGCTAAATGCCATTAAATTCTTCAAAAAGTCTTCATGCTTCCAAGGGCATATTCAGATGAGAGTACTACTGTCAATATATAAATGTCGTAACAAATATCTAAAGTTTTGAATTTGAAATATGGTCGTACAAATAAATACTAGAAAACGGCTCCATGCTTGCTCTCACAAGGATCGTCCAAACCGCAGACGGAATATACTGTCGTTCAATTGGGAAAATGCTATGTTTTTGCCCTTACAAAAAACACTTTGTCGTAAGTTAATAAGGATATCCTTTGCACTTCTTACAATACAATAATATTAACTAATATTAGATTAGATAGAGTTTGGTACAAATTCTTAATTTCCAAACTGCCCAGCTTCGATATTTATCCTTCTGTCTGTGCGTTCATCTCCGATTCTCTTTCTGGCCGATTTATAGCTGAGGTTGTAGATGGCCACCGTTCTTCTCCTAGAATTATTAATAGTAGTGTTGTTCAGGGCTCTATCCTGTCACCCACTCTCTTCCTTTTATTTAGCAATGATCTCTTAAGTCGCACTTGTTGTCCTATCCACTCCGATGTCGAAGATTCTACTCGTCACTTCTCAATAGTGACTCCATGCTTCGCATGAGACGGCTATGTCACACCTTACCCTTTGATCTTTCTACTCTCTCTGACTGGGGCACAAAAAACCTTGCAGCTTTCAATGCCTCAAAAACTCATTTTCTTCATCTGTCTACTTCATCTGTCACAATCTTCCACATGACATATCCATTGTTGAGAAACATTTCCTGCTACTGTTCCAGCGAGGAGATAAAATACATGAAGGGAAAATATGGTGATGAAAGGGAAAGTTGAACTTCTTAAAATTCTTTAGAATTAGTAAATTTTTACGTCGCTTAAATCATTCTACATTATGTAATTAACTTCATTGATCAATTATTGTTTACCTAACTTTATCGTTGTCTAAGAACTTTAGAAGCTACTTATTCAGTTGACTTTGGAAACCATTTCTAACATAAAACTTGAAAATACAGTACTTGCCTTTATGAAGTATCTTTTTATTTAAGACTTAATTTAAGATTTAAAAACCGTCACGGTAACTAATGTAATTCCCGAAAAATTCCCGAGAAGAAAAGCAATAAAACTGTACATGCGAATTTGTAATTTTACACTCCCTTCCAAAGTAATATGGGAGGAGCGGTACTTCGTAAAAATCTTTGTTTTGTCAATGACCTAATCTATTAACATGTATGAGAAAAACACGAACGAATACTTAAGATATAGTAATAGAATTAAAAAAATTCGTTTGACGAAAATTTTAAGTGTAATGATGTATTTTACATTTTCAATCGTTATTGTCATAATTGTATTACCTATATAAACTATTATAACTAAGCTATTTCACTATTATAATGAATAGATTGTCAAGTTTAACGAGTTCATGATTAATTTTTTTTTAGTGGGTGTCAAAGGATTTTTGTTAAAATATATTATATAATGGTTAAATGAATGGTGCTCATTTCTCTTTCATTTCGACTCCCACCTTTTTATTAGAAAAAGATATTTGTTTGGTGAAATTTGAGTTGGAAATTTAATATTATTTTAGCTTTTAAACTTGGTTGTGGAAACAGTGTTATAACCTTTATTCCTCCTTCCTGTGTTTCGGCTTCAATCGAAATCTACCAACTTTGCTGAGAGCATACTTGGGGGTTTAAAGATGACGAAAGCCAATAAAAGATTATTTGCAGCTTCTCTCTTTAAATTTGGGAATTAAACCTGTCAGGATACATAAATAAACACATATTTTTCTCTAGTTTACCCAAATCGTTTCAGTCTTTAAAGTTTTATCAGAAATGTTACAAGCTATCTTCTACATTCACTGTCAAATCATAATTCTTTAATGATTTCGTAATTTGAAGATTTTTAAGATACTATTATACATTGATACTGTGCCTTTAGTGTTTATACGAACTATTTTGACATTTTAGTTTTAACCTTGCTCATTTTTTTTTTTTTTGAATACGTTACCTGTTCTCCATAAGTAGACATAACTATAAATTTTATTTTACTTCTGGTTATCCTCTTACCAGATGTATCCGGTATCGAGATACGTTGATGGGGTTGTTTAATCTCTCAACATTTAAGGTCGTGTGAAGGAGGGGACCTACAGCTTTACGCGAGATCCGAACCACGGGTCACTATATAATCTAGACGCAGAGGACGGTCTCCTATCCAACTACTATCCAGACCTAATGTTGCTTAACGCTATATAAACAACTTACAAATTTAGGATCACCTGAAGTTCAGGGCCCCCAGCCTTCTTTAGTTAGCTTTATAAGGCTAACTAACGAAAATATCACGACCTAACCTAACCAATCGTCAAGGGCGTACAGTTGACCTAACGATTGGTTAGGTTAGGTCGTGATATTTTTGTTAGTTAGCCTTATAAGACAACTAAAGAAGGCTGGGGGCCCTGATCTTCAGGTGATCCCAAATTTATAACCTTTCATATACACGCATTTATAACAACCCTACAGAAAATTCTTTCAATAAAGGGTTAATTTCGCTGATCAACGGGAAACAGTGTTACGACACTGGCCACGACGTAGCATCCGAGATATATTGAGGTGATTATGATCTGATACGAGTGATTGTAAACTTTCTCCAAAGTGGAAAGAATATTACTATATTTTCAGAGGTTCTTTTGTACCCAAAATAACGATGTATCCTTTCTTTTGCTGCCATTTGCGTCTTTCGGCGACAACTTTATTTAAAGAATTATTATAACAATCGATATAATACTTCTTCGGTATATTCTGAAGTTCTTGGTCTGTAAATTTCTTTCGTAAATCAATGTACAAAAATTCGAAGAAAATCTGTTCTTTTAACATTGGATTTCTCGTAGTTAAGTATATATAAATGATGCCTCGCGTTTTCTTCATCGTGTTCTTTTATACACCTCGTGAGTAAAACTACTACTTCCCTCATGGTACCAGTCTATCACTAATCAACAGCCAAAATGTATCTTCGATGAAACCATCATTTCTTTAGTAATTCGACGTCGCTGAATCCGAAAATAACCTTCATTTTGCATGATTGGTTCGCGTTTAGAAGATACACGGGTGCCCTGTTTTCATTATTTCCCAATTGAAATGAATATATCATTGAAGCATAACATATGCCAACACTGTAGAATGTGCTCGTTTGGCAACCTCGTTGTCTGGCGCCATCTTGAGTACATCGTAAATCCCTTTAGCTCAGTTCTAGAGTGACGCTTGTTGTGGTGACACGTTATTTCACATTTTGACATAGTGCTTTTGTAGTGTTTCCTCGTAATTTGCACCTGTGGTTAGTTCATGACATATAGAGTGTAGTGCGTGTTAAAGCGTAATCTTGCGATCAGTTTCTCATTGACGTTATAAGCAAAATGCCACGTAAATGCGTTAATGACTCAAATAACTTTTGCTAAATTTGCGGCAAAGTAACATTAAAATCGCAAAAGACGTTAACACCTGCCATCAAGAAAGCGAACCACCTTTATTTCAAGTGCAAATTAGGAGATCAGGACAAAACGTGGGCGCCGCATATATGCTGCATTACATGTGCAACTACATTACTTGAGTGGTACAATGGGAAACCGAGGTCAATGGGCTTCGGCATCCCCGTCGTGTGGAGGGAACAAAGTAACCACGTGGATGACTGTTTATTCTGCATGGTTCCGCCATTACGTGGAATTAATAAGAAGAAAAAATGGACCCTCAAGTATCCTAATGTTCCATCCGCCATTCGACCTGTGCCCCATAACGAAGACATACCTGTGCCCAATCCTCCTACCTCCTCAGACACCCTCGATTTGGATGACGAAGAGCATCCTGTAACGAGTACAGATGAAGACATTGCACATCCCACAACATCACAAGATACCGACTTTGTGCCCAGTGAACTGTCTACAGAACCGCATAAAATCACCCAACACGAACTGAATGACCTCATCAGAGATTTGGACTTACCGAAGTCTAAGGCAGAATTGCTCGCCTCACGCCTTCAACAGTGGCATCTTCTTCATGATGATGTCCAAATATCCATGTACCGCACTAGGCAATCCACGTTGGAGACTTTCTTCATCAAACATGGTGACTTCGTGGTGTGTACAGATGTTGTTGGTTTAATGAATGCTCTAAATATAACATACAGAGATGACGAATGGAGGTTGTTCATTGATGCCTCTAAGCTAAGCCTTAAGGCTGTACTACTTCATAACAAAAACGAAAAAGCTGCCATTCCAATTGGATATTCTGTCCACATGAAGGAGACATATGAAAATATGCAATATCTGCTTCACCACAAACTACAACGCTCACAAATGGAGCATATGTGGTGATTTGAAAGTGGTCGGCATGTTACTTGGTCTCCAGCAGGGTTACACGAAGTACTGCTGCTTCCTTTGCGAGTGGGACAGCCGTGCTAGGTCACAGCATTATGAAAGGAAGGAATGGCCTCTAAGAGAACGTTTAGTGCCAGGTGTGAAAAACGTTTCGTGCGAGCCATTAGTAGAGCCAAGCAAAATACTTCTACCACCGTTACATATTAAGTTAGGGCTTATGAAAAATTTTGTGAAGGCACTCAATAAGGATGGAAAGGCATTTAAGTATCTTTTCCAGAAGTTCCCTCGACTCAGTGAGGCAAAAATCAAGGAAGGCATATTTGTTGGTCCTCATATACGAAATCTGATGAAAGATGAACATTTCGAGACACTTTTGGAGGGCGCAGAAAAAGAAGCTTGGGTCTCGTTCAAGTCAGTGTCGCAAAATTTCCTTGCAAACAACAGAGCTCCAAATGCAGATGAATTGGTGGATAATATGTTGAAGGCGTACCAAAGAATGGGATGTAACATGTCTCTAAAAATTCATTTCCTCCATTCCCATTTCGACTTTTTCCCGGCAAACCTTGGTGAAGTAAGTGACGAACACGGGGAACGTTTTCATCAGCAGATTTCAGCTCTTGAGAAACGTTACCAGGGCAAGTGGAATTTAT
>JAJOZX010013741.1:0-45000 GCA_023014485.1 Bathynomus jamesi | reverse complement strand
TTTTGAGAAGTGATATCTCAATAACCATTGCAGCTAGGGACTTAAAAAAACAACCAAATGAAAGATACTTCTTTTCTCTTTAAATACTTATTCTATGGCTTGATGGTTATAAGCCCATATAATGCCCAAAATTGGCTTCCAAAAAAAATATAAAAAAAAAAGTTGCGCATTTATATTTATTCCTTGATCCTAATTTTAAATGAAATTTTTCTATTCCAGACCCCTCAAGATGGGATTGAGAGAATCTGATAAGAACATTATACAAGCACTACGTGAAGAAAAAGGATATTCATTAAACAGAATCCTTTACGAATTTCAAATAGAAATTGGAAAAAAAGAACTGTGGCACATTTTTTACAAAAACTTAAAGAAACCGGCAGCAGTCAACGGCGTCCGGGAAGTGGTCGACCAAGAAGTATTAGAACGCCAGAAAACATTGAAAAAGTAAATGAAATGGTTTTAAGTCAAGAGGAACAACCGGGAACAAGTAAAAGTGAACGTGAAGTTGCGAAAGAAACCGGGATTTCACGTTCATCAGTACAGCGAATAATTCGCTGTACTGATGAACGTGAAATCCCGGTTTCTTTCGCAACTTCACGTTCACTTTTACTTGTTCCCGGTTGTTCCTCTTGACTTAAAACCATTTCATTTACTTTTTCAATGTTTTCTGGCGTTCTAATAGTTTCTGGTCGACCACTTCCCAGACGCCGTTGACTGCTGCCGGTTTCTTTAAGTTTTTGTAAAAAATGCGCCACAGTTCTTTTTTCCAATTTCTATTTGGAAATTCGTAAAGGATTCTGTTTAATGAATATCCTTTTTCTTCACGTAGTGTTTGTATAATGTTCTTATCAGATTCTCTCAATCCCATCTTGAGGGGTCTGGAATAGAAAAATTTAATTTAAAATTAGGATCAAGGAATAAATATAAATGCGCAACTTTTTTTTTTATATATTTTTTGTGGAAGCCAATTTCGGGCATTATATGGGCTTATAACCATCAAGTCATAGAATAAGTATTTAAAGAGAAAAGAATTATCTTTCATTTGGTTGTTTTTTTAAGTCCCTAGCTGCAATGGTTATTGAGATATCACTTCTCAAAATTGGTGCCATTTTTTTTGGGCCACCCGATATATATATATATATATATATATATATATATACATACACCCAATTATGGATATATAGAAAATAAATATACATTGGAATGATCAAAAAACAAAACTAAGAAATAATATAACCATCAACATAGCAGAAATATATACACACAACTAAATAAATAAATACATACACTTTATCTTCTACCGCGCAACATAAGAAATAATATAGCCATCAATATAGCAGAAATGTATATATACACACACACACACAAATATGTTAAATATATAAATACATTTCACTTTTTTCAAAATACTAAACTCGCACTTAATCGAGTCTACAATTACATCATCATTGCTCTGCATTACGCAGTATACGCGGTTTAATAATATTTCACCGCTTAAAGTATAGGGAAACCTGTACTCGATATGAAGGGCCTTCATATCGTTCAGTACTATTTTTGTTCCCACTTTACAACCGGTTGGTAAGTTATCTTTAAATACGTCTAGAATACAATCAAAAGCACGCACAGAGAGTTCATCGTTAGCCACATTATTAAACACAAGTTTATAAACACGCCTTTCCAATCGAGGGTTTGTTTCTACCGACCCGAGCTTTTTAATCGTGAACTCATCTTCACGCAACATAGCGGCAATTGAAATAATCTTCTAAATCGTTACGACAACTGCTCGTTATATAAATTTCGGTTTTATTGTTTTAACACTCCCTGAATACGCACCAGACAGTCCCCTTCAGGATAAATTTCATGAACTAAGCACATTTTATAACGGTTTTATTGTTTTACCACTCACCATTTCCACAAACTAAACGTCTTCACACTCCGGTGCACTATTTGAGAGAAACATATGACCATATTTTTCCTTTTTATTTGAGACGATACTCGTCTCTAAAGTCTGCTAAAAACTCACGCAGGGCACTAGCTACAACCTCACTACGAACCTCATCATGATATACATTAATATAGTGATAAAAATACTTAAGATTGTCCATGATGACGACATTTACATTTTCAACCGAAGTGTAAGAGTGCTCGGTATGGTGTAACATGATATAACACCGCTTGTCACACCACTCATCCACAAGACTCACTATCCATATCTGCTGCTTCTCTTCTGCACGCGTTGCTTCTTTTACTTCACGGTATATGTGAGACTTTATAAAGCTTAGCTCTACAGCATACTTCAATACATCGTCTGTGCAACGAAAGCCTACAACGCTCTCACCAGAATAACCATAGAGTATTCGTACATCTTGCTCCTTCGTACGATCAAATGCGGTTTTAAAAGAGGCAAAGGAGGGGGCAATAGGAAGTTTTTCGGTATCCACCACATCTTGACACTTTGCTAAATACCATTTCATAAACGTTGAACAAGCAATATTAAAGGTAGCCATTTTCTTCTACGCGGGTGAATACGCGTCTGAGCTCAAGGGCTTACTGCAATCAACTGACCACGCAGGGAATCCCAGGTAGTACCATGACTCACGTTGCTTGTCTTCCAGTGGGCGGAGCTTAGAACTTTCACCTGTGCACACACACACACACACACACAGGAGAACGCGAAACGCTAATTGAAACATGATTTATTTAATAAACGAAATATTCAAGTTATATATATTTACAAACACGTGTAATAAATAAGTTAACAATAGACACATCAAAGATTATATTCAACGTATATATATATTTAAAAATACGTGTGATAAATAAGTTAACAATTGAAATTATGTTAACACAAGAAATAACAGAAAACACAAGAAAAACAAATGCATAGATTTGGTGATCACAAACAACAGTAACCTAATACTTTAAAGAGTGCATTCTATTAAATACTTTTAGCCTATGTTCACAAATTAATACCGGTTTTAAATTAGATTCACTTTCCTCAATTCGTCTCTGAAATCTTAATCTGTCCCGAGCGCACTCTTCCCATTGTCCCCTTCTACAGCAATCAGCAACGGAGTAAGTTAGAACGTTGTCACAGAATTTTACTTTTGAGGGGTTTGGTGCAACCCAAACGTTTCCAATTTCATCATTCCATCTTTGGTTCACGAATTTTAATTCTTCTACAATTTTGTCAACGCTGCGTCTATCATCACTTCCAAAGTCACTTTCATCAGTGCAAACAATGTTATGATTAGTCTCAGGATTTTTGAGGCAACTTTTTCTTTGTGCTGACAATGAACTGGATTTAATTGATGATGGTACACGGATCTGTTCCGATACTTCTGAATTATTCATATTTGATGGTTATATACGAGAGAATATACGACTATCAAATAAAACGGTAAATGAAGCACTTGACGCTAATTCTATTTATTTGCTAAAGGAGGCCATATTATATATATATATATATATATATATATATATATATATATATATATATATATATATATATATATATCATCCGTGATGTCGATGATGGGGTGCTGTACCTCATCGTCATTCATATAAATATATAATTAGTTTATATAATACGCAACCTTAAATACAATTTCTTTTATCACGTAGTGAGTTACACTGTGCATGAATGAGTACGTACAAACTAGATTAATAAAAACGTTTTTACTAAGAATGTATATATATGTGTATATATATATATATATTTCTCCTGTACTGTTATATTGACGGATATATTTTTTGATTATACGCATATTCCTCATTCATATTTCTTAAACTATTATTATTTTTAATTCTGTTTATGTAAATAGAATTCTTTAAATTCTTTTCATACGTTACAGGAGGTAAAATGATATCTCTGTCCAATTAAAGAGGTTTCAAATGTGGTGTTTTGTTACATGAAGACTTACGAGCAATTAATCAATATTGAAAGAAATTGTATTTAATGGTGACATCACGTTTTGATTAAAATAATTGTTTATGTTCGCAGAAATATTGATATTATTGGTTAGAATGTTTTTCTATTATTTGTATTTATACATTTTACCCATTTTCCTTCAAAAATATAATTTGACTCGTGAAACCTGCACCTGAACATTGTTTGGTAACATTGTGCCCTTCTCTTACGGATATATCTGTATAATGATTCCTGCAAAGGAAATATCATACGAAAAGAGACTCAAAATTAATTAGTACCTTCTTGATGAATAACTACAGAGACAAATAGCCAATAAAGTGGGAGTTTCATTTTCCAGGGTGAGCAAAACCCTCTCTCGTCATTCGCAAAATGGGCGTGTAATGAACAAAGTAAGCCGACGGCGAAAAAGGAAGACCTCGGAAAAGAAGACAAATACATGCAAAGAAATCTAAAGGGGTTAAATCTGGTGATCTCGCTGGCCAAGGTCTGTTGCTTCCGCGTCCGATCCAGCGATTTGGAAAACGTCCATTTAGATAATCCTGAACAATTTTGGCATAGTGACAAGGAGCACCATCATGTTGATAGACGACGGGGATAGGATTGTTAGTACTGTTGTCTATTAACATGATGGTGCTCCTTGTCACTATGCCAAAATTGTTCAGGATTATCTAAATGGACGTTTTCCAAATCACTGGATCGGACGCGGAAGCAACAGACCTTGGCCAGCGAGATCACCAGATTTAACCCCTTTAGATTTCTTTGCATGGGGCTTTATCAAATCGCACGTCTATCAGACGAAGATTACGAGTCTTGAAAACTTACGTACAGGTATACGAACTGCTGCAGATAACATAACCCCGCAAATGCTCCAGAATGTGTTTAGAAATGCTGCGGAACGATTTGAGCTGTGCAGGGATACTGATGGGCGTCACGTCGAATCCTACTCTTAATTATTTAATAAATGTTACCACTTTATCATTTTATGATTGAATTCCATATAATTTCCAAGTGCTTCACAAAAATAGATCCTGACTTTATGTACACCCGGTGTATATATATATATATATATATAATATATATATAATATATATATATATATATATATAAGGTAACAGTCAGGAAACTCATTCCCACACGATGTTGGGGTGAGAGTGATACGAAGGTCACTGACAGAGCAACAGACCGGCTGGTCCCTACGAAGCTGTCTGCTGAAGAAGGGAGGTAAAAAATGTAAGAAAACTGAAAGAGAAGTGAAAATTTTATAGCAAAGCAGAGAAAAGAGGTTGAAAGGAAAGAAAGAAATTTAAAAATAACAAGCAGAGCCTTCGGCTTCCTGCCCTTCGGGCGGGGCTTGTGCTTCACAAACTCTCATACGGCGAGGGCACGTTAGGGTTACCACTTTGGGGGGAGGTCATTCTCCCTCTCCTCCCAGAAACCCCTCACCCCCCTTTATGCAACTTTGGGGGCTAACCCCCACCCCCTTGTTGCATAACCCCCCTCCCCCATTACCCCTACCCTCCTTTTCTGTTAAAAATAGTTGGAAGTTTCTGTAACACTGTTTTCATATTTTTTATATTTTAAGGAAATGGAAGAAAATGCAGGTGTTTTTTTCAGTAATTAAGGAAGTGAAAATTTTAAAGTAAAGAAGAGGAAATCCGAGTGAAAGTTCTACAATACTTTCATGCGTCAACAAATGCGTCTAACTGAGAGTTTAAAGTAAACATCTAGTCTCTTTTTAAAGGACTCGACCGAATTATCATACTTTGAACTACTCTGGATGGCAATAGATTCCACAAATTAACTATACGATTAAAGAAGAAATGCTTAGCTTCATTAGAATTAAAATGTTTACCCACTAATTTCAGATCATTACCGTGAGTTCTGTCAGCATTTCTGAAGGTGAAATATTTTTCGGCGTCGCGACATTATCAAAACCTTTAATTATTTTGAACAATTGGATTAACTCTCCTCTAAAATACGCCTTTATGCAAATGAGAATAAATTTAACGTTTCTAGACGGGCAGCGTATAATTTGTTTAAGTCCAGGAATCATTTTAGTAGTCGGTCGCTGCACTCTTCTCTCCATTCTGTCTACGTTCTGTCCTAAATATGGGGACCAGAACTGAACGCAATATTCCAGATTGCGGCGCAGTAAGGAATTATATAATGTTTGAATTTAAGTGGGAGAAAACAATGCTAACTATCTACCAATAAATCCTAAAATTCTATTTGCTTACTCGGTTTAAGAGTGTTGGCAACAACAATACTACCCAAATCTTTCTCTTCCGTAACACTCGTTAGTGTCTTTGTCGCGCATAGAATACATTTCTTTAACATTGTTTCTACTGATATGCAACGTTTTACATTTATCTATATTAAAGTTCATTTGCCAAACTTTTGCTCACTGAAGAAACTTAATATCTTTCTGAATCTGCAAACGTTCTGCCATTAATTTTGTTCGTCCCCTTAGTTTGGTATCATCCGCAAATTTTGAAATTATACTCTTAATTTCTATGTCGATGTCACTGATATAAATAACAAAAAGAACATGTCCCAGAACTGATCCCTGAGGCATCCAGCCAGTTACACTTCTCCAGTTAGACGTTTTGCCATTAATGACCACTCTTTGTACGTTCACCAAGCCAATTTTCAATCCATTTGAGAATATTACCATCAATTTAGCTAATCATCTCCTATGGGGCACTTTAGCAAGCGCCTTTTGAAAATCGAAATGTATACATCTACTGTTTTACTTTCGTCATACACAGGGTGTTTCACAACCGGTCTGCCATACTTTAGGGGGTGATTTCGAGTAAAAAAGTTAATACAACATAGGTGCTATTTCCAATCGTTGCGGAGCTACGGACGTTTTAAGATGTGCAAACAACAAATCCCTACTTGTGTGTAATTCGATAGATGGCAGCACTGGTGGTTGTTTCGATTAACGAAGTTACCACTACTAATCCTCAGTTTTTTCTTTCAGTTGGTTCTGATTTGTGGTACGAAACAGTGTGTCGCGCTAAGGGGAACAATCAGAATGAATCAACAGTTCACACCCGATGAATATGCTGATATCCATTTCATTTATGGATTCTGTGATGGTAACAGCAGAGCGGCAGTTGAGGAATATCCAGGACGTTTTCCGAACTCCCGAATACCGAACAGGTAAGTGTTTCGGGACACACACACCAGAGATTAAGGGAAACAGGGACAATTGTTCCACGTAACCAAGAACATGTAGCACGACGGCCTATTGCCGTGGAGGAGCGCATACTGGACCTAGTACAACGTAGCCCAACTACCAGTGTTCGAGGGATTTCTAGACGAATTGGTGAATCCGCATCGCATTTATGGCGAACCATACATGATGAGGGTTTGTATCCTTATCATTTACAACGTATGCAAGCTCTTCAACTGGATGATTACGATAAACGTGTTAAATTTTGCCAGTGGATGGTTATGCATCGCCAAATTCTTAATCGCATACTATTTAGTGATGAAGCACAATTCATTCGGGATGGAATTAACAATAGACGAAATTCCTACTTGTGGTCCGCCGATAATCCCCACGGTATCGTAGGAGGAAACTTTCAACATCGATTCTCGGTGAATGTTTGGTGCGGTGTAATTGGAGATTAGCTGATTGGACCGATTGTTTTGGAACAACAATTAACTGCTAATATTTATCTGAACTTCCTGACGAACGAATTGCCGCTTTTGATAGAGGATGTGCCCTTGGAGACAAGGCGCAGAATGTTCTTTCAGCACAATGGGGCCCACCACATTTTGGTCGTCATGTTACGGATTACGTGAATCAACGGTACGGGAATCGTTGGTGCTTCGATCAACAGCAGCATCTCCGTAACCGTTTTGTAGACGTTTGAGAAAATATTCCTAACTGCTTCCTTTTCTGCGGTTAAGAACTCTATAACAACTCGCTGTTTACGACGCACATCACCGTTAGACGCCATTTTCGAAACTGCGTTAACCATCGGGTTTACACAAGGGCGTTTAAAAGCGGTTTTATTCAAGGAGGGGAGTTTCAAACTGGAAAAAATCCGGTTATGTGAAGCGCAGAAAGTTCAAACTTACGGCCCAAAAGACATTTCAGCCCCATGCCCTATTATTTAGCTAAGAAAAAAAGGTGGGGCAAAATATATTGAGTGCCCCTAGTACATTTATAAAATTTTTAATCTCGAGGGTCTTCGTGGAGGCAGTCGCTCACTGTAAGAAAAATTTATGTTAGGCGGGTCGCTTGCTTATGAGTTTCGCCGTTTATTGCCTGAAACCATCGCAGAGCTACGGAATAGTCTACCAAGACGAGCTGCTCCCATGCCATTCTGGTGAAGCTCATCACTTAAAAATAAATCCTTTTTAATTATAAAAATGACCCTACAAATCGACGAATTCAACATTTTTCTGTTGGCAAAGGGACTTAAGAATATTATGTGAACCCTATAACCACTCAAACATCAGATGAAAGTAGTTAAGGAAGAATGTGTCGTGTTCCCAAATTAAATGCTAGACAGGGAACATCATCAACCCTGACGGAAGAGAAGTTTTGTTGTGAGAGGGCTAAGACTGTTCAACCAGCTGCACAAGGAACTAAGGAACACGAGTGGTGTAGCGGTGGATATCTTCAAAAGAAGACTAGATGCCTGGCCCAGAACAATTCCAGATGAGCCGGGAGTACCTGGCTATGTAAAGTGGAGGGCGCAAAAACCAACTCTTTACTTCAGCGGACCAACTCAAGAGGAAGGATAACAAGCCTGCAATCCTTGAAATGAGGAATCATCGGACGGAACATTTGAAAGGGTGAAGGGTAATTTCAAATAAGTTTAAAGTTCAAATAAACAGAAGCATACAAACGGCCAAATATATGGAAACAAACCGGCAAGCAGTATCGAATGAACAAAACTGTTACAAGTGTTTCATGCTGATACTGTAAGCACAATTCATGTTCGTGCATAATGGTAGTAAATATGCATTACGCAATTTTCCAATTAATAATATTGTTGTGCGTTTGCGTTGGTTATCCATCGAAAATTGGTTTTCTTTTATAGTAAAAGAAAAAACCCCTATGTTTTAAGTAAACTATTATAATTTTGAGTTATTTATACAACTTTTTTTTCCGGCACCAATAAAACTTTTTATCCAAAGTCTTAGCTCGAAAATTATGATCATGCGGCAAAGATCTATGTAGGACCAGATAAAATTAAATATTTTAATATATATTTTACAGTACAGGATATATACATCTTTTATTGATTTTTATTGCAATAAAAAGGGGAAGCAACCGGAAATTAGGACAAACTTAAAATTATTCTTGGAAACCAAAAGCACCTTAAATGTTATGGTGAAAAAGTGTATGGTTTCGGTAAGGTGGGAGAAACTGTAAATAACCAATCCAAACTGTAAAAATAACCGACATTAATAAAATATACATCATTTATTATGAGAGTAAAGGAATCGCAATTTTAAGTTTGGAGGAATTTCTTATTAAACTTTCCTTCGTCACTAAATGTGTGATAAAAAAAAAGGTACTAATTAGGAGCAGGAGCAGGCCCTTCAAGGGGAGGGGGAGCAAGGGTATTTGTCTTTCCGGGCAACACTTCTGCGAAATCAGTCATTTTTAAGCTTTTCTTCTATAGGCTATTCACCAATGACAAGTAATATTTTGTACTCAATATAAAATTAATATTAATAATACAGGTTCTGACATTTCAATCAATCTGTTAACGTCTTATTTGTAAATAACTTTATTAGAACTGCCTTTATAGATTTTAAACTTAAAATCATTAATTAATCATAGCAAAAGTTAATCTTTAGCACTACAAGGAAATTTTAACAGTTTAATTTATTTTTATTTTCAAGAAAGTGTAGCCCAAAAAACCTTTACCAATAAAATGCAATGCTTCTATATACGAAGTAAATAATAATAATTAACCTTGGTTTAACCTTGGTTTTGCTTCCACCCGAATTGTGTATTCTGACGAAGGTCAAACTTTTCACCCCACCTTAGACCTACAGTTTAACATGGAATCCGAACAATGCAACACTAGCACCTCTGCTTCTTAACCGCTAGGCTACCCAGAGTACCCACTTATCTATCAACCAATTTTTTATTGTATGGCAAGGTGAACAGCTGGGGTTTGCTGCGGGCCGCCTGCCGTCACCGGGTCTCGATCCGGTCACCGGGTCTCGATCCGGGGCCGATGGATTCGTAGTCAGCGACGCTAACCACTACACCACCGAGGCGCACTATCATCATGGGAAGGATCTTATGTAGGACCAGATAAAGTTAAATATTTCAGTATATATTTTACAGAACAGAATATATTATGATTTTTATTAAAGATATCCATAAAAGAAAGATAACAATTGTGTTAATAAAATAAACATTACAATAATTTTAGGATGTTACTATCAAAACATCCAAACAACACTATCCAAATTGGTTACTATTCAAATGTTACAGAGTATTGATATTTAACTCAATTTGGTCCTTCAGTTTTTGGCTTTACTGGGCTCGCGTATTAACCTTTCAAATGTTCCGCGCGATGATTCCTCATTTCACGAAGGTCAAGCTTGTCGCCCCTCCTCTCGAGTTGGCCTGGTGAAGTAGCGAGTTGGTTTCTTGTACTTTCCACCTCACATAGCCAGGTACTCCCGGCTCATCGGGGATTGCTTTGAGCCAGGCGAGTAATCTTCTTTTGAAGATGTCCACTGCAACCCCTCTCGTGTTCCTTAGATCTTTGGGCAGCTGATTAAACAGCTTTGGTACTCTCACAACAAAACTATTTTCTTTCAGGGTTAAGGATGTTCCCTGTCTCGCCTTTAATTTGGGAACACGACACAGTCTTCCTTTTCTACTTTCCACTGTTGTTTGGGGAGTTACAGGGTTCAGAGTAAGATTAGGGACTAGTTTCTCCATTATTTTCCAAGTGTAAATAATGGTGTATATATCTCTTTTCTCCTTTCCAGTGAATATAGGTTTAATTCGCGTAACCTTTCCCAGTAATTTACTTCTTTGCCCCCCTTGATCTTGGCTGTAAAGCTTCTCTGAATCCCTTCTAGCTGTCTAATGTCTTCTTTTTTATAGGGCATGTTAGGACCGAGCAGGATTCCAATTTGGGTATGATCAGTGTTTTCTGTAGAGGAATCATTATATTCCTATCCCTTTGTTTAAAGGTTGTCAGTCTCTGACCAGTCATTGTCTTTGCTCTGTTTACTGCTGTCTTATTTTTTGTTTCCAATCTCGCATCATCAGTCATTACAACCCCTAAATCTTTTGCTTTAGAATTTCTCTGAATTTCCTGTCCATTTGGGGTATAATATTCCATGGATATTATACCCCTCTTTTTCCGTACCGTAACAGCCGAAATTTCTCGGTGTTCAACTTCATATTGTTGTCTTTCGTCCACTTGTAGATTTTGTTCATGTCGGTTTGTAGAGATCCTATATCTTCTGGGTTTCTTATTTTTCTACTGATCTTTGTGTAACGTCCTCATCTATGTCAGTTAGCATGATTATGAAGAGTAGTGGAGCTAATACTATTCCTTGTGGTACTGAGCTGAGGATCTCTGATTCTGATGAAGATACTCCTTGTACTGTAACGACTTACCGCCGCTCACTGAGGAAATTATATATCCATTTCCCTACTTTTCCCGTTATTTCAGTATATTTCAGTTTATGTATTATGATTCCATGGTCACACTTGTGGAACGCTTTGGCAAAGTCTGTGCATAATTACATCATACGAGGGCTACTCAATATATTTTGCCCCCACCTTTTTTTTTCTTTCCAAGTTTCCCCATAAGTTCCAGAAATTTTGTACACAAGTAGTTACATACCTTTTTTCCAAGTTTTTATTTTTCCACATAGTCTCCATCCTTTTTTACGGCTTTCCTCCACCTCGAAACAAGGGCGTTTATTCTTTGCTGGTAAAAGTCCGCTGGGTTCCGCTGGAGCCACCTCTTAACCTCCTCAACAACCTCATCGTCACTCTGAAACTTTCTTCCACGAACAGCATCCTTCATTGGCTCAAACAAATGGAAGTCTGAAGGTGCCAAATCAGGGCTGTATGGAGGGTGGGGTAACACACAGTCAAGCGCATTTTTATGATGGCCTCTCTTGTTTGCAAACTGTTGTGTGGTCTTGCGTTATCGCAAAAGAAGGACGTCTTCCAGTTTTCTCTCCGGTCGAACTCGCTTTATACATCTGTGGAGTCTCTGTAGGGTAGCAATATATGCCTCTGAGTTGATTGCTTGTCCTTTCTTCATAATGTCCACCAGAATCACTCCTTTCATGTCCCAGAAGATGGTGGCCGCAATTTCTTTTCTTTGGGCTTTGTGATCTTCAGTCAGTTCGCGAGGAACAAACCGTGAACACACTTTTGAGTATCCCAGTTGTGAATTATCGTATTCACACTTCTTTCACTAATTCCTAGCTCCAGTGATAGCTCCTTGTATGTGACGGGCCGATTTGATCGAATGATGCTGTTAGCACGTTGCACAGTGTGAGATGTTACAGCCGATGCCGAGCGACCGCTGCGTGGCTCATCATCGAGGCTGGCTTTCCCTCTCTCCGATGATCTCACACGTTTAGACCAGCGTCCAACTGTGCTTCGATCAACAAGAGCATCTCCGTAGACGTTTTGTAGACGTTTGTGAATATTTCCAACTGTTTCCTTCTCTGCGGTTAAGAACTCAATAACAGCTCTCTATTTACGACGCACATCACTGTCAGACGCCATTTTTGAAACTCCGTTAACCATCGGTTTTATACAAGGGCGTTTAAAAGCGGTTTTATACAAGGAGGGGAGGTTCAAACTGGAAAAATCCAGTTATGTGAAGCGCAGAAAGTTCAAACTTACGGCCCAAAAGACATTTCAGCCCCATGGCCTATTATTTAGCTAAGAAAAAAAGGTGGGGCAAAATATATTGAGTGCCCCTAGTATCATAGTTTTCATTACTTTCCATTGCATCAATAATGTTGTTGTAGTGTTCCATTAGTTGTGATAGGCATGATCTGCCTGACCGAAATCCATGTTGGTTATCATTTAATATTTTCTGAGTTCCCAAAAAGTCATAGATTTTCTGTAACTATTCTTTATGTAAATTATTTATTCTTTATTTATTATTTAAAAAGTCACACACATAATTTTATTGGACGTTAATATGCATGACTAAAAAATATATAAAATTAATATTACAAAACTTATTGCAAAAAAATAGTAACCAAACTTCCATGGGTTATTCGCAACAAAATTACGTTTTTAAGATGAACTGTTATACCTTTGGTATAACACACACATTTTATATATACACGAGGCGCCTTGGCACTTTGGCGTCGCTAATTAGGAGGTCCTTAGGTAGTACTTCTCCGATTTCCTATGGAACGACTACTGTTTCTGTGGCCGGAGCCCTTCCGAGTGTGCTGAGCGTATCACAGGTGATTCTCGATCGGGCATGGAGGCGTACATTCCATATTCTATTGCTTCTACTGCGTCTCTCGACGCATGGAACATGTGCAAGGTTTATATATATATATATATATATATATATATATATATATATATATATGGGATTGAACTCAGAATGGTCCCCTGAGGATTTTTTATGATACACACAGACCGTGCATGGAACAAGGAACTCTTCTGGGAAAATTAAATCTACGATAGTCTAGTCCGAATAAGTAATGGTAAATGACAAACACTATAGTTTTTCTTTTTCATGATGTTAGCCCGACGTGGGCAACGGGTCACTCGCAGAGAGGCCCCAAAAATATAGCTTCCCTCACCAGCTATCTGCAAAGCAGATAGGATCCAGCTTTGGGACAGGATCTAGGGATTACAGCTACATCTAGCCTACAATATTCAGAAACCCAATATAAGCAAAAGACTCGTTGCTTCATGCCGGATTGAATACATCAAAGAAAAAGGGGGTAACTATTGTATTTTTAGCCAAAAACCAAAACTTGAACCTCAACTGGCAAAATTGAGCGTCCACTTTTCAAGGCACATAACATGTCCGTTTCATTTGGGGCTTCTTTGCGAGTGACCCATTGCCCACGTCGGGTTAACAACATGAAGAAGAAAAAAGTATAGCGTTTGTCATTTACCATTACTTATTCGGACTATAGTGGATTTAATTTTCCCAGAAGAGTTCCTTGTTCCATGCACGGTCTGTGTGCATCATTCATATATATATATATATATATATATATATATATATATATATATATATATATATATGTTTGTATATACGAGTATGCGTGTTTATAAGTTCACATAAATGTTAACTCAATTTCCAGGAATGTAAATGAATTAAACCAAAATATTGTCAACTTTTCTTTTTGTTTACAAATTTTAAATAATTCTGTCCCAGATATTGTTCACTCCACGTCACACTAAATTAATAATAGAAAAATAAAATATAGTTGCAAATTTCACTCATAATAATTGACAAAAGTTTAAAAATAATGATAAAATATAATTTTATATATTCTAAAGGTTTGGTTCCATCTTTTAATTTTATTTTTATATAATAGTTGCAAATACAGGGTGAGTCACGACGAAATGTCATAACTTCGGGAGCTTATTATAGAGTTATAGCTGAGGTCATTCCCAGTCAAAAACTTCATATGAACATAGGTCCGATTCTTAACGGTTATGGAGCTATGGATGTTTGAATTTCAAGCATGCGCATCCGTGACCTTAAACTGAATTGACAGTTACTTACCGAACCGAACTAACTATGCAGTTGAGTGTTGTGTTTCACAGCGTGCAGTTGATGTTTTGTTGTGCGTTCAGTATGCCTTTTACGTTTTCAAATGCCGAATATGCGATATGGTGTATGTTTACGGATTTTGCGATGGAAATACTACTGCTCCTGTCGCTGAATACCAGCGATGTTTTTCAAATCGAAGAATACGGATCGACGAGTGTTTAGCAACGCTTTCCGGAGATTGCGAGAGAGCGGTTCATTTCCAAGCGTTACTGTTTTATCTGAGCTTCCAGTACAACAAGATGTGGCTGAACAAGAAAACATTATTCAGATGGTACACATAAGCGTACGGGACTCATGTTAACAGGGAGGGCTGGCCATCATCGCTCGAAAAGCTTACACACATTAAATTTTTTGAAATTTTTCACACATATAAACACAAATATAATAATTCATAAAATCCCACTTGCCTGATATGGCGTCACGATCGATGAAACAAAGAAATATTTGTTACGTCCTTTTCTTTTGGCAAAACAGTCTATAGTTTGATTTATGGCATCGTTGATTACTTTGTTGGCGTATTCTCTTTCGATGTTGATAATTGCAAGGCTACTCAGTCTTTCTTGTGCCATTGTGCTTCTGACATACGATTTCAGTCGACGGAGCACACTGAAAGACCTTTCAGCCAAACATGACGTAGCCGGGATGATAGTCAAAATCTTTGCAACTTTAGTAAATGCTGGCATCATTTCGCACATGTCATGTTGATACACCACCTCAATCACATCCGTTGCTGTTCTTACAGTTCCATAAAGATCCGAATTGTTTTTCATGAAAAGTCTGAACAGTTTGTGGTCAACTTCTATTAGTTCTTTGTCCAAACTGTAGAAGTTAGACACAGTGTCATAATCGGTGTCGGTCGGATTGTCTTTCATCACAAGTGAACCAAGAGCGCATAGAATATCCTGATCGTTTCCTTGGAAACGAACTTCCAATTCTGACAACACTTTGTCCATTGCGATATAATAAGTGTTGACCCTATGATGTCGTAGAAGTGTCATTGTTTGTGCGTCGGTCTCCGCTAGTTCACCAACAAGAGTTTGTACTCGCCGTGATGGCTTGTGGCGAGATATCCGCGCTTCGCGAAAGGTAAACTGCGTGTCCTTGATCCATAATTTAATGTCCCGACAAGTTTTCTCAGCTCTCTGCCACACCTGGTTAAAATTCTCCGCACTACGACATTCTCGCAACGTTTGAATGGTAAGATTACTATTTTGGCGAGCAGTGATGACATCGATGTTCTTTCTCTGTAGGTATCTACTCAAGCCACTAGTGTTTCACAAAATCACAGAATACAAAGTCCGAGAACAAACTCAAAATCGCAATTCACACCCAACAATGCTCGGCTCTCGGAATACGTTTCAGCATCATTGTCTTCCGCTAATGTAATGAGAGCCTTTATGATGAGCTCAATTTGTTCGTGTACAGCTTTTGTGGCTTCCCATCGGCATGACCACCGTGTGAGACTGCGATTTCAAAGTGAGTACGAGGTGATCTTTTTCCACCAAGATGTCGCCAAACAATGCATGCCGCTTGGGACTTGCTTCTAGAAAGTTGTATAGACTCTGAATCGTACCGAGTGCATTTCGCAATGGCGCGGTTTGCTTCATGACATCTTGCAGAGCAAGAGTGAGTAAATACCCATAACAATGCACATAGATTGCTAACGGAGAACAGTCTTTCATTCGCGCCGCTAATCCTTTTTCATGTCCACTCATATTAGCCGCTCCATCAAAACATTCGCCAACAATATCTTTTGGATCCAAATTGAGGTCGCAAATCGCTGTCTTGATTAGCTCATACAAAGCCTTACCGTCGGTTGTTTTCGTAGAGTAAAATCCAACAAATGCCTCTTTCTTTGTTCCATTGGCGATGAAACTGAGACAGTGAAACTTGCTCTGTACGGCTAATGTCGGAGGTCTCGTCGATTATAACACCAAATTGCTTACTTGCAGCTACGTCTTTTTGAATTCGCTTGGTAATGAAATCAGCGATGATCTCTAGAACTTCATTTTGTATTGCTGGCGAAGTCCATTGAGTGTATCTTTCAAATTGAGCGTTGAGCTTATCTGCAAGCCATGGTATATCTTTGCTACGCAAATGGAGCAGTTCTGGAAAGTTGCCGCGATTGATGTTTCATTTTCATGAAATATTGCCGATTCTGTTCAACAAAATTCTTGTGAGCGATATCAAGTTGTTCTAAAACTGACTTCTGTCTTCTTGAAGCTGCTTTGTGATTGATCCATTTAGTCATGGCCAATCTATGATCTTGGCTGGTGTGATGTTTCCTTAGCCGGTCAGTTTTCTTCCAGTTCTTGAATTTGAAAGAAGTGTCATTTAAAAATCTCTCAAGCGTAACATGCTGCCTCGTGGTTATTGACAGAATAACTCAGCCACGGATGTTTGTTGAACCATTCAGATTGAGTCTCGATTAAAGGATTTATTGCTGAATTTCTGCGGATTATATATCTGTATAATTGGTTGGTGCGGTCCACTATTGTTTTCGAGATTTTAGCATTATCCGAGAATGGAACATCGTCATAGACTGGACCATCATCCAACACTAAAGCATTGTCCAAAACTGGATCATCATCCGAAATTTTAACAAGATCCAAGACTGGAACACCATCCGAGATTTTAACGTAATCCGAGACTTGAACTGAATCGACAGTATCAGAATCAGAGTAGGAGGTAACATCTACTTTTTGGCGCTTAGCTTCAGGGTCATCGCATTTTTTGCTTATTTTCTGGTTGAAAAAGTTGAGTTGAGGCTGGTTTTTATCTACTTCTGTAATAAACCGTGCATTTTTCCCGTTGTGTTGCGTTTTGATATGACGGTCTTTATAATCAGTCAATTGTTTTATTGCACTCCGAACAAGTAATGCGATGGCGATAAACGCGCTTAGATTGCGACATTATTGATTGCTATTGCTATACAATAGTCATAAATCTGGAAAGAAAAAAATTATATATATACTAAAATGAGGGTGTCACTTCTGCCAAGAAGCTTTTTGTTGCTTGTTTTTAGATTATTTTCCACTATGCCTTGCACTAATTTTCAACATAGCTTAACACAATAACTGGCATTTCTTAACTACACAACTAAATAACAGTGATGCAATTTGTGGACTAAGAAAAGCATACGGTATATTCTTTTTTATGTAAAGAATAAGTGAAGTATTTTGAACTTGGCTCATCGTTATTCATAAAAATTTCGATCAGTTTTGGTCACGAACTAGACTATAATAGGTGCGAACATTTTTGAAACAGAAAATGAATTCTGGATCGTTCAAAGAGAAAGAAGGGTAGAAAGACCATTTGCCGAACGAACGCACATGGTGCAATTGCCAAAATTTTAAATTTAATATATTTAATATAAATTATAATCCATTTTGTTGTGCATATGAAAACTAAAGTTCTTGCCCGAAAAATTTCGATTCCCGAATCTTAGGGAGGGCTGCAGCCCCCCAGCCCCTCTGCCTCGTACGCCTATGGGTACAGCGGAGTCCTCATGTTAGTACGCGAAGGATTTCCACACGTTTTTGAGTTCCTCAAACGAGAATATGTAGAGCGTTACACGGCTGGAATTTTGTAACTGGCTCAATGCCGATCGACAATTGCATTGATACGTCTTGTTTTTGATGAGGCTCAATTTACCCTTGACGGTGTCAACAACACTCGCAATTCACAAGTGTGGTCAGAAATGAATCCTCATGCCATTGTGGAAAGTAATTTTTAAACATCGGTTCAGTGTCAGTGAATGATGTATTCTCTACGGTCAGCTGATTGGTCCATTTATCTTCGAAGGTGGTCTTACAGGTGACATTTATCTACAATTTCTGCAAGACGAACTGCCGCCATTGTTAGATGATGTACCTTTGGCAACACGATTGCGCATGTACTTCCAACGAGACGGAGCTCCTCCCCATTTTAGTCGTGCAGTGAGAACGCATCAGATGATCGCTTCCCTGATCGATGGATCGGTCGTGGTGGTGCACAAAACTGGCCACCCAGGTCTCCGGACCTAACCCCTCTAGATTTTTAGATGTGGGGGTGCATGAAAGAGCTGGTGTACCAGAGAAAAGTGGAAACACGAGATGCATTGCTCCGTCGCATTTTGGATGCTGCTGCCCTCATAAAGGACAATCATAATGAACTAATGCGAGCTACACGCGAGATTCACAGACGAACCGCGATGTGTATTGAGGCCGAGGGTGGTCATTTTGAACAGTTATTGTAAATTCATGGCTAAAAAATTGAGCAGCTATTTGTTCGCTTATTCTTATTTTTAAACATTCAAACATCCATAGCTCCATAACCGTTAAGAATCGGACCTACTGTATGTTCATATGGAATTTTTGACTGGGAATGACCTCAGTTATAAGCTCCCAAAGATAAGACATTTCGTCGTGACTCACCCTGTATACAGTGGTGCTCATAAGTATGCGTACCGAGAAATATTTCGGTTATATTCGTCCTTATCTTTTGTACCATGCATAGGATAGTTATCAAAAGTTTACGGTTCGTTTGGAAAAATGTAACAAATAAATTAGTTTAACTTGGACATATAATGTAAAACATCAAAGTATTTGAGGAAAATAAAAAACGTAAAAATGCAAAAGTTTTCATACATTTATTGACAAAATTGTTTAATATTGTGTGTCCACCTTTTGCTTGAATGACTTCAGTGATTCGTTTTGAGTATTTTCTACGAGGTTTTGACGTCTCTCAGAAAAAATCTTAAGCCCATTCTTCTACAGAAAATTATTGCAATCCATTCAGATTCGAAGGGTTTCTCTTACAGACAGGGTTGGCCGGGTAAAACCTTTTGATCGTTTTACCAGGGTTTTATCCAGACGCTGGTAAAACCCTAGTAAAACCAAATGAACGATCAGGGCTACATGTTAATTCGAGGAATCATACTTTCCAGCCAGAGGCTTTCCTACTTCTGGCCTACGATGTGTTACGGTCATCAACCACACTCCTTGCTGCTGGTTTTTCGTCGCTATCCTCGCTGGATATTTGGTTCTCCAAATGGGTATGTTCATAGGTCATGCCTGGCCTGTATTCTCCAGCCATGGAAAATGCTTTGGTGTTTGGATATTGTATGACCTATCGCTTTCCTTCTTGCTCTGGTGAGGGTGTTTTCTCCCCGGGAAAGTCTGACCAATGTCCTATCGACCCTCCTACCACTGTTGGCTCCAGGGTTGCTTTCTGGAAAACTAAGAAGCAGGGTGGTGAGGGAACTCGGAGGAGAGGTACGGACGGATTTAACATAAAATTCAGATTTACTCTGTTTTATGCCATGATATAAGACACTTTTTTCCTGAAAAAGGGCTTAAAAACTCACCCTGCGTCTTATATGTGAAGTTAATGGAAACGAGTTCCCCAGTTTGCGGTTCCCAGTAGGATAAACCCCACCTAGCCTATCCTCAGACAACCCCAGAAATCAGAATGAAATATGTTATTTGTTACTAAAAACATGAATATGACTTATAATTAATGAAAAATGAAATTAGTGAGTGTAAATATAAAAGCTGGATTTATAACAGATGTAGCATATCGTTTTTCGGGTGCACCTTGTTCACGAGTGCTTCTCTACTGACAACCATCAATAAAAGTCACGGTTCTAGGCAAACCTAACCTACCGTGTATTTTTTATGCTCAACTAACTCAATACTACCTCAAGCGAATGCTTTTTTTCGACTTGGAATACAAATTTTGATGTATAAATTTAACTACTACTTCAAAGAATCAAAATAGTGCTTATGAGTTTTAACAGGGTTTTACCCCATCGTTTAACCAGGTTTTCACCAGATTTTATCCAGGCCTGTTAAAACACCCTTGCCAAAACTGCTTGCGGACACTTTTTTTAAAATCAAACTATAAATTCTTGATTAAATTGAAATCTGGGCTTTGACTAGGCTACTCGAGAAGCTTGAAATTCTTTTGTTGAATCCATTTCATGGTGCTTTTACCTTTATGTTTTGGATCATACTCATCTGGGACCCATTCGCAACTCAAGAACTGAATGCAATACATTTTCTTCTAAAACTTCCTGATATTTCTTCGAAATCAAGATTGTATTGATAACAAACTTTCCTAGACCAGAAGCACTGAAGCTCCCCCAAAGAAGAAAACTACTACCACCGTGTTAACCATAGGAGGGATGTTTTTTCCCTCGAGTGCAGTATTTGATTTTCGCCAAACATACCTTTGCTCGTTGTTCCCAAATAATTCAATTTTGGTCTCGTCTGTCCAGAGAATGTTCTTCCAGGATGCAAAATTTATCATTTTTATGACCAGTCGCGTTCTTTAAACGAGCTTCTTCGTGCGCTTTTCGTAGCAGAACTTTTGTTCGTGCAACTCTTCCATGCAGATGACCATTGTTTCTGAATGCACAACATACAGAAGAAGGATGGACATCGATCTTAGCCAGTCTTAACCCTTTAACGCCGGAATTGTTCGTAGAGTTAAGTTATGAGTGCGTGTATTTGAAAGGTTACCAATATGTAGCGTCGTCCTTTTAGGGTTAATGCAGGGGCGTACCGAAGAGGGGGGAGCGACAGAGGCGGTCACCCACAGCTTGGGCCTTGTACCGGTGTCGATTGATGTGTTTATCTTCATAACTATGTACTAAAGTTTGTGCATACAGTTACAGAGATAAGCAGGTTTTGTTTTAGTTTGTATATTTTATAGTAAGAATACATTTTAAATTATTACAAATTTATTCTATATGCATTAATATAAAATATTAATATTAAAATTGTCATCCCAGGCCAGTGTTGCCAGGTCGAAAATTGAAAACCCACTAAATCATGCTTAAAAACCAGCCCAAAAACAGCCAAACCAAGCTTTCATACTATATACACACACACACACACACACACACTCAGTATATATATATATATATATATGATCACCTAAAGATCAGTGCCCCCAGCCTTCTTTCGAGTTTAGTTAGCCTTACAAGGCTAACTAACGAAAATATCACGACCTAACCTAACCAATCGTTAGGTCAACTGTATGTCCTTGACGACTGGTTAGGTTAGGTCGTGATGTTTTCGTTAGTTAGCCCTATAAAGCTAACTAAAGAAAGCTGGGGGCCTTGATCTTCAGGTGATCATATATATATATATATATATATATATATATATATATATATATATATATATATATATATATATATATATAATAGCATTAAACCTGCTTGGCACACACACCTTTGTTTTAGTTACTCACACGCTAAAAAATTTGCATGTATCAGTCACCGATACATGCAAATTTTTTAGTTCACAGTATTTATATTTGTTGAATATTCAAACTTTCTGCTATTAGTCAAAAAGACGTTATCTGAATTTAAAAACGGTAAAAAATTCGCCAACCCGCGACTAGAATTTTAGCCGCCAATTAGTCTTAAAACTCTCAGATGTACTGTCTTGTGCACAGTGAACGCTCAAAAATGTTTCCGTATTCTGTATGTTAAATCCTGTCTGTACACACACAGTAATGTAACTATCATTTTTGACTCGGTATTTTTCGCATGAAAAATGTGTGGTAAATTATTCATTTATCTAATTTAGTTTACACTTGCTGTAAATCAGGCTTTGTTACTGCATGAATATTGACTAGTAAATGTTTATGTATATACAGTACATACTCGGATGGTATATACACACCTTTGTTTCAGTTACTCCCCCCCCCCCCGCCTTGACCAAAGCCTGGATATGCCCCTGTCTTAATGTTAGCAAATATCACCTTGCAGTCACAGTCACTCATAAATTCGCAACAGCTAGTTTTTCAATCCATCTAGCTATACGTTCACTTTGGTAGAGTTTTTATTGTTCCTAAGCCTTTCCATTCCTTTATAACTGCAGCAACTGTCGCAAATGGAATTCGAAGTTCTTCTCCTATCATCCTATAACTCTTTCCAGACTCGTGTGCAGCAACAACATCCCTTCAGATCTGTAGACAGCTCTTTACCACGACGATCACACTAATTACTAATGGCTTGCACAGTCATCCGTCTTCCATGAAGATTCACAGAGAAAATTCTATAATTCAGAAATGCCAATAGTCTCTAATCAATAAACAGCGAACTACTGATAATTTTTTTTAATTTCTTCGAGCCTAAGATGGATACACAAAGTATTAAATAATTTGACAAATAAATGAACAGAAACTTTTGCATTTTATTTTTTTTTATTCCCGCAAATTATTTGATGTTTTATACTGTATGATGGAATTCAACTAATTTTTGTTATTTGTTAAGGTTTTCCAAACGAATGGTATGAATAACGGTACAACTACAATATTCATGGTACAAAAGATGATAACGAATATAACTGAAATATTTCTCTGTACAATTACTTATGACGCCACTGGCTTTATACATACATACATACATATTTTTTTTTGTCCAGTTTGCGTGCAACAAGCCTGAGGTAGTACAAATGGGATTATGATTGAGGCTAGGTGTGTATCGGAACCAGTTTTTGGCCGGAAACCGGAAGCCGGAATATCCGGCCAACAAATTTTGGTTCCGGCCAGAAGCCGGAATATCCGGCTGCCGGAACCTTTTGTGTAAGCTTAGGCCCCAACTAGTAGGTCTATAATTTTAAATAATATATGTATTACTAATTTCTAAATTGGTAAACTTTAACTGCGTTTTCTGGCAATTTTTATTTTTGGCGCTTAGATGGTTCTCGCACGTGGTGCCTCATTATTAAGCAAGATACTATTTCACTGGTTTTATCACTTTTGTTTTCTCTTTACAGATATAAATGTTAAATATATTTAATTTACATATATATATTTTTCATAAGCATAAGGCTAAGTTATAGTCTATATTAAATTTTTTAAAAATGCCGACTTCTGGAGTTTGGAAATATTTTAGAATTGATGATAAAGATAGTAGTAAAGCTATTTGCACTCTATGTCCTGAAGAGACTTGTATCAAGAGGACCTAGCAATAAAGGTAGCAAATATTATAGCACAACCCCGCTTTTTAAGCACCTACAAGGTAAACATCATAATGTTTATGATTTGGTACTAAAAGAGAAAATGAAGAAAGATGAACCAAATAAAAGACCCTCTGAAGAAGCTACGACTTCCTCTGCAACTACAGCAAAAAACTCAAAACCACCAATAACACCAGTACACATTTGAAAACTTGTCGATCGATTTTTGAACTAGTTGGTGATTCTATATAATTTGAGTGCGCTGATATCAAAAATATAGTTAGTTTTTCACTATCACGTATGGTTTTCTTACTACAGGGTGTGTCATAAATCCCCCATTTATCCCCAAATGTGAACCATCTTATCGAGACCAACATTGGATTGCACATGCTAAACCATAAGTTTTGTTGTTATAGACTACAGTAACGCTTACATAATAATGTAGGGTAAATATATATAACAACCAGTCCCGTTCCCAGCAAAATACTCTCTCCCCTCCCATCAATGGGTGGTTAACATTTGGGGACAGATGAGGTATACACACCCCCTTGTAGCACGAAATCTTTAGGTGATAGAGTAAAACCTAATTAAAGCAGATTAAATAGCTCCTAGCTCTTGGACAAGCATATTGCTTGTTTATGAAACAATAAAAAAATAACTGAAAGAAACAAAATATATTTACCTTCTTTACTTGCAAACATTTCAGGACTTATTCCAAAGACTTAAGACTACGAAGGTAGATCTGACTAATGACGACATCTCCAAGATTTTCGGGAAAACGGTCAAGATGCGAAAATAAGAAGTGAACTTTCAGGCTCATGTTGCAGCCTAAGGCACAAAACTTTTTAAGCATATTTTCCACCAGTCTTTCATAATTTTGGCTTTTGTAGTTTCCCAAGAAGTTTTCAACATCTTTGAAACCAAGCCATGCTTCTTTTTCTTTATTGGTCATTGTGTTCAGGAAATAATCGTCTGTCAATAACTTTCTAATCTGAGGACCTATAAAAACACCTTCCTTTATTTTCTCGTAGCTAATCTTTGGATATTTTGAACAAATGTACTTGAAACACACACCTTCACTATTCAATGCTTTGACATACTGCTTCATCAAGCCTAACTTAATGTGCAAGGGTGGGAGGAGGATTTTATTTGGTTCAACTAGATGTTCATGTAAAATGTTTTTTGATCCTGTGGTAAGATTCTCTCTAGGAGGACAAGTTTTCCTCTTCCAGTGCTGGTCACGTGCTCGACTATCCCATTCGCAGATGAAACATGGCATCTTAGTGTATCCTGATTGCTGCCCAAGTACATGCAAAGGACTTTGAGATCCCCACAATATCCATCTGTGATTTTGATACTGAATTTTTTCCAGAAGCAGTTTCATGTTATCATAGGTCTCTTTTAAATGAGTAGAATGGGCCATTGGGATTGATGCATATTTGTTACCGTTGTGCAGTAACACTCCTTTTAGACTGGTTTTAGAGGAATCTATAAACACCTCCAGTCACTGGTTTGGTATTCGATGCCTAGCTTGCACACTAATCCTGTGATGTCCTTGCAAAATACCAAGGGACCATCTTCTTCGAAAAAAGGCACGAAGTCTTTCTCACGATTTCTGTACCAAGCGAAGTATGTGTCGGATGCCAATAATGTTCTCCTGCAATCTAGACCCCAAAAGTTCTGCAGAGTCCTTAGGCAGATTCAAATCCCTGACTAAGTCATTTAGTTCGGCTTGGGTTAATGGTTTAGGAGGATCTCGGTCAGCTGTTGGCTGTTCATAAACATCATCATTGTCTGGATTTGGATCTGAATTCTGAATTGTATTGATCCAGACTCTCGGGTGGGCGGGGAATAGGAACTTCTGGACCATGGGGTACCGGCCTTATTGCAGATGGAAGACTTGGGTATTGAAGGCTCTCTTTATTCTTTGCATTATAACCTTTAACATTGCAAGAACAGAAGTAGCAGTCGTCGGTATGGTTTCTAGGCTCGCCCCATACCATAGGGATCCCAAATGGCAAACTTTTCTTTTTACCTTTGCTCCAATTCCTTAGTGCCGCAACACACGTAAGACAAACCTTGTGTGGAGCCCAACTTTTGTCTTGATCTCCTAATTTAATTCCAAAATAAGCATGATAAGCTCTCTTAATGAAGGTCGTTACATTTGTCCTTTGTTTTACAACATACCGACCACAAATATAACAAAATATGTCTGGACTATGGGTACATCCTCTAGAAGCCATTATTAAAATTTTAAATACGTAATGTTAGAATTATCTATCTTAAAAATATGAAAAAATGAAATTAATTAAAGATACAAAAGGTAAAAAATTACAAAACGCCCCAAAATTGTTTTGCTAATAACTTTAAAACTGTGGGTGATAGAAAAAAACTGGTAACATTTTTTAATTCAGCGCAGCGAACTGCTTCAGAATCACAACTCAAAATAAAGAAATCGATTTTCATGCAGACCGGTGTAATTTTTCAGGTGATACAAAAAAAGAAAATTTGGGATATAAATGACAAAAGAAGTACAGATAGAAATTCATAGGAAAATAGGAGAAATGATTGCTGCTGATCAGCAGCCATTTTCTTTAGTTGAGGATAAGGGATTTAAAAGATTGATAGAGCATTTGGCTCCAGAGTACAACCTACCTTCTAGAAGATATTTTAGTGAGCTGGTTATTCCAGACATATATACTAGAGTAAAAAATAAAATACTTCATGAAATTAGCAATGCTGATTACATATTTTTTACTGCAGACATATGGGCATGTTCGTACAATAATGAAAGCTTTTTAAGCTTTTCAGGACACTGGGTGACTGAGGAATTCAATGCAGAAAGTGCAACATTACATATCAGCAGCTTTAGAGATAGCCATACAGCAGAAAACATAAGTAAAAAATTAAAGAAATGATAACAGATTGGAATATTGGGGATAATAAGGTACATGCTATTATAACAGACAATGCTGCAAATATATGCAAATGCGTTAGATTAGCAGGATTAAGTAGTGAGTCTTGCTTTATACATACATTGCAGTTGGTTATACATGATGCTTCATTTGCTCAAAAAACAGTTAAAGATGCTATAGCAGCGAGCAAAAATATAGCTGGACACTTCCATCGATCAGCCTTAGCCACATCAAAATTGACCAGTATTCAAAACACTTTAAGCATTCCAAACCACAAGGTAATTCAAGATATTGAGACTCGATGGAATTCAATTTATGATGTGCTAGCTCGCATACTAGAACAGAAACGAGCATTAACTCTATTAGTGCTGAAAATAACTTAGACATGCCATCACCTAACCCAGGGGTTCTTAATCTTTTTAGGCTGCGGTCTAAATTCTGGTCTCGGGGCTAGCTCGGCGTGTCAATGCCTTCAAACAGTTCACTCGTAATAGATAACAAAATAAATAATGGTAAAATGATTAGGGATAACATAAATAAATGATAAATGACAATTTAATGACCCAAATTTGGGTCGTGACCCAGAGGTTAAGAACCCCTGAGTCCTAACCAATGGGCACTGATTGAAAATGTAATAAACGTATTAGAACCATTTAAGGACCTCACATTGAGATTAAGCTCTGAAGATGCCTCACTATCAATTGTTATCCCAGCTATCAAAGCCCTAAGAATTTACCTTGAGAAACCTTGGGATAGATCTGGAGTAGAAACCATTGAAGACAGAGTTACTCAACTCTATATCTGAGCAGTTTGGATCATTGTATGACAAAAAATGTTTTGCACTTGCTACTGTCCTTAATTCACAATACAAACTGTCACCATTCAGCAACACTTATGACTATGACAAATTGAGGATTTGGCTGAAAGTAGTAGTATTGCTTGTAAACAAAATGGAAGTAATAAAAATGAAACAACCTCAAGTGATAATTCCGAGATTGACAAATTTTGCAAAAATTCACCAGACACTAAATCATTTTGGGATTGCTTTGAAAAAATGATACACAATCGGAAAGAAAAGCACAAACAAATTGAGGAAGAACCTGAATCCAAAATGACTAAAAGAAAGAAAAGGAAAGTCGCTAGAGAGCATTCCATCAATAACAGAATTCATAATGAAATTGAGTTATACCTTGACTCACCTCAAATTGACAGGAACTCTAATCCTCTCACCTGGTGGAATGAAAATAAAGGAATGTTTCCTCCTACAAATCTTGCCAAAGTAGCAAGAAAGTATTTATCAACTCCACCTTCAGGTGTGTTCAGTGAGCAGATGTTTAGCCAAACAGGTAACATTTACACAGAACGACGGAAACGCTTATTGCCAGAAATGGCTGATAAACTTCATTTTCTTCATGCTAACTTATTGAGGTATAATTTCAACTATTGACGCACAGATTTTCTTTGTAAACAGTAGTTACTGTCTTTTGATTTTTCTCTTCCACTCTTTTCTATGCTGTGTTTATAATTCGATATAAATCGTTTCTTTTAATGAGGAAAACATTAAGCAAGGATTTTTTTTTATATATAATTTAGCTAATGCACTGTCTATACAAAATCATGAAAAATGGCAATTTCAAAATAAAAGCAGTTTTATAATTTTTGTTTTATCATCAAAAAAATATCAAAAAACTACCTAGCAAGAAAAATTTTGAACGTTTTATCATATATTTCATTTGTTATTTGATACATGCAAGTAGCCAAAGGAATGGCTAAGGACTGCATAAATATCAAAATCTGCTTATAAATAATTATATTTTCCTTCTGTTTCTTTATTTGATATCATTAAAAACTGAATGATTCCAGATTGGCCGGATATCAATTGGCCGGAACAGGAATTCACAATCAATGGCCGGAATTCCGGCCAGCAGGAACCAGAACCGGAATTCCGGTACACCTCTAATTGATAGAGGTAAATTTGTGCTGCCTTAGGGAGGGAACACAAACTTGCGGCGCATCTTGCTCCTAAGAAATCATGTACCAGGACCAATAATAACTGGTGGTGTCTGCAATACAAACTAGCGAAAATTGCAATATATTGAATACGGATATGAATGTTCTTTGGACTAGACTATCACAGAGCAATGTTGCTTTCAGTGGTGATGAACCACATACGAAAGCTTCGTCACTACTTAGAGAGAGAGACTCACACTCTCTCTAAGTCCGGCGCTGGGTATCGGTGGGGAAGTAGGTAGGTGGCTTGGAAACTGGCTGAAGAATAGGCGGCGGAGGATTGTAATTAAATGGACTAGCTCGGGTTGGGTCTCGGTCACTAGCAGGTTCCTCAGGGTTCCGTTTTGGGGCCACTGTTGTTTATCATTAGTAGCATGACCGCAAAATGGGAGTGTGCAAGAATGCTGCAATGTTGCAAGGGGATGTTGAAAAAGGTTATGCACCAAAGGGGGGTTTATGCAACAAACCAATGCTGCAAAGGGGGGAGGGGTTATGCAACAAGTCACTGCTGCAAAGGGGGGAGGGGTTATGCAACAAGTCACTGCTGCAAAGGGGGGAGGGGTTATGCAACAAGTCACTGCTGCAAAGGGGGAGGGGAGAGGGCTTCGGCGGCAGAAGGGAGGATGACCTCCCCATAAAGGGGTAACCTTAACTAAGAGAGGGAGAGAAAGTAGGAGGAGGGCTTTTGGGGAAGAAGGTGGGATGTCCTCACCCCCCAAGGGGAAACCTAACCTAAGCCTTAACCTAAAAAGGAGAGAGTTTATTCCACCAGTCCGTCGCATAATGAGCGCCCAGGGGCCAAGTAGCTGTTATATAGAGGGTTGAGTTGCCAGATACCACTTATTTATATGTGGAGGAGTTACCAGCGAGCATTATATATTTATTTATATAAGGAGGGTTACCAGATACCACCATTTATTTTAATTATATTCAGGTGTACCTTATTAGGGTGAGTTGCCAGATTGCACCATTTATTTAAATTTTTATTTAGATGAGTTGCCACTCATTTATTTATTTATTAAAGGCAGGAGTGACTTTGTCCTTAAATTTGTTCAGCAAGAGAATTAATTATTTAAACAAATCCCAATATTAACAATAAAAGAAATTCAATTAAACCTATTTAAATAAAACACCATTACATCATTCTGCTTATTCAGACGAATTATTGGAATCAATTTCACGAAATACATAGAAAATAAATATACACTAGTTCATTTTATACAAACGATGGAATATATATGATCAAAAAATTAATAATATAAGAAATACGAACGAGGAATACTGTATATGTATGTAAAAAAATTACTCTAAAGCCAAACCGAAAGTATCTATTTACGTTTGACAATCCTTCCTATGTATCTTCTATATTTTTATTAATTTATTTTCAGTTAAAATTAATTCGTACCTTCACGCTAGTATATTTATTTAACAATAAAAGAAAAATGCCCACAAAATAACTCAGAATGGTTCCCCGAGTTTTTTTTTATACAAACAGACCGTGCATGGAACAAGGAACTCTTCTGGAAAATTAAATACACTATAGTCCGAATAAGTAATGGTAAATAACAAACACTATAGTTTTTTTCTTTTTCATGATGTTAGCCCGACGTGGGCAACGGGTCACTCGCAAAAAGCTCCCAAAAATATAGCTTCCCTCACCAGCTATCTGCAAAGCAGATAGGATCCAGCTTTGGGACAGGATCAAGGGTTTAAAGCAGCCTAGCCTCGCTACATTTAGAACCTCAATATAAGCAAAAGACTCGTTGCATTCATGTAGGATTGAATACATCAAAGAAAAAGGGGTAACTATTATATTTTTAGCCAAAAACCAAAACTTAAACCTCAACTGGCAGAATTGAGCGTCCACTTTTCAAGGCACATAACATGTCCGTTTCATGATGGGAGTGAACTCAGAATGGTCAAGTCGAATAGAGGTATCCAAAATTCGAAAGCCGAGAATAGTATGACCGCAAATAATGATAAATTTCAACGAAATCAAAGTAATTGATAAAAGAATGAAATGAGGTCTTATTTTTATAAATAAAATTCCGCGAATTCAGAGAATTTCTTTATTCATTTGTTTTCTTCGTACTTTCATGCTAGTATATTTAATTAACAATAAAAGAAAAATGCCTGCAATATAATAATTACACACTATATGTACTTTTAGATTATTTTTTTATAAATAAAATTCCTCGAAATCAAAGTTAAATAACATTATATATATATATATATATATATATATATATAATATAATATATATATATATATATACATATATATATATATATATACACACAAATTTACATTAAAACGACTTCGCTGGGGGAAAGCATCCAACTCACCAAACAAAAGAAATCCCTTTGGTTTCCCCGATGCCATTCTAAAAACCGTAAAGGTCCCTCGACCCGCTTTCGGCTAGACCACCCACGATGAAACCACGGCTCACTCCTTCAATTTTGTTCTCCTGCTACTACAGTATATATCAATCTATTTTATATTTTATTTTCCTTTGCGTGTAATTTGTGTGGTATCTTCTTCATAGTTGTGTTAAAACTTTACATTGTCTCTGTTATTGAAATGAAATGAAAAAATGAATGAATGAAAATGAAAGTTTATTATTATTACCTGCGATGATTCCTCATTTCACGAAGATTAAGCTTATCGCCCCTCCTCTCGAGTTGACCTGATGAAGTAGTGAGTTGGCTTCTTTTACTCTCCGCCTCACCCGGCTCTTGGGAGATTGTATGTACCTAGAAATTACAATGTCACCGTCCGAACTCGATCTCTCAACCTCCGATCAGCACCCCAGCATCTTAACCACTAGGATACCTAGGGTGCCCATTTATCTACCAGCCCAACCAGACATTTATTTTCACGAACTGAACACAATTTAATCACACTCCTACGCGAGAATTGGCAAATAGAAAGTCAAGTCGAATAGTTGTAACCAAAATGGGAAAGTTGAGGATCGAATAGTATGCCCGCAAATAATAATAATGAAAAATATTGTCGTGGTAGAGATTGCAAGTGGCAAATGTTGATAAATGTTGCAAAGGGGAATATTGCATGAATGGTGGTTTCCAAAATGGGAAAACCGAGAATAGTATGGGTGCAAATAATATTGCAAATATTTGAAACCATCGTGGTAGAGATTGCAAGTGGCAATACACCTTGAGATGTGAACATTAAATCTACGGAGAAAAGATAGACACTGTTAGTCGACCAGTCAGGACGTTCAAAGCGTGGACCCGTAATATAGGTGTTACGATTGGTACACAAAATTAAACATAGCCCCGCCCAGTTATATTGACCACCAATCATCAAACTTACGAACCGTCTCACAGTGCCACAAATGGGTTAAAAAACTGTCAAAAACCAAAAATAACAAATTTAAGTAAATTCTATTAAAACCATTTCCACGTCAAAATAAAACACTTCTACTTACTGATTTAAGTATTTGAAATTTTATTCTCTTACATTAAGGCAAGAAAAATCTACGAAATAATATACAGTCTTAAAATATCTTGGAGGGGACAAAATATGTTTGTTCTAACAACTTACTTGAAGTTACTATATCACAAAAAATTGTCTGTAGTTTCATGTTCTGCTTAGTTCTATTGAAAAAATAAAGTTTAGAACATTTTCATGCATATTTTTTTATTGAAAACTAAAAATATAGCATTAATTAAAAAAAACTATGGCAATATCATAGATTACAGATTAAATTATCTAGAAAATGTGTAAAATTAGCAAAACAAAAAATGGGGGATTTTGGGGAATGTAATTTTCGTGTTAAACATAAATGCAACCTTTAAGTAAATCAAAGAAACAAAACTTTTTTGCGACTATTTGCGACTTTGCGTGTTAGAACATGTTTTTCATGTATTACCTAACTAAGTCTGCAAGAAGAGTGATGCGTGATTCCCAGTTACAGTGTTTCAGTTTGCAGCGCCATGTTTATTCACGTTTATACATGTTTGCAAGATTGTCAAGTATAAAAGACACGTACTACGGGGACTAATGTCCAGTCTTTTTTCATATTTGAGTGTTGAAACAGCTCACAAGAGGTAAGTTAATGCCGTTTCCAAACTTTGATATTGTTTGAACACGAAGTTTTAATCACACCTTAGTATGTATTGTAGGCTAGTTCGATAATTAATATGTTTTAGCATTTTATTTTGTGACTGGAATAGGTTTTATATAAAAAAACGAAAAGCAATTGGACATTTGTGCCAACACTAAGTAAATAACGGGTAGATAAAGCGTCACAACTAAGTAAGATAAAGCCTACGGAAAAACCTGATTAAAACTTCTATTTCAGTGTTACTATTTATTTTGAAAATTTTTACTTGCCCAATCGTTTTGTAATCTCTTTTGAACCACAAACCAATTAATACTTAACTAAATTAGCACATTTTTCAAACTTTTGAAGTTTTTAATTTCTTGTTTAGAACTTGACATGTTTACATGCTCAAAACATTTAACAAATTCATGAATATTTTGAAAGTTTTAATGCTATTTCGGCAGAATATAGTTAAAATTGGAAATTCTTTAATTTTAGTCACCTTAATTTAGTTAATTATATTAAATTATAATATAACAACAATCACAAACATAACTATTCTAATATTTTATAAGCATTCTTTTTAACATTTTAGTTAATAAAATATTTCTCTTTTTCTTTTCAGATGTAAACAATGGTGGTCATACAAATGAAGAAAATTCAAATTTTGCCTTTTATCCGTCAGAATGGGATAAACAATAAAACTATCACAAATTTGATCTTGAGTTTTATGCTTCAGGAAAATAATATCCAAATTAAACTTGATTCAGTTACTGAAGCCGAATGCCTTGAGAAAATCAGACTTTTCGTCAAAGACTTTAGAAAATATTATGCGAAATGTTCAAGAAACTATGATAAATTGAAACATAAAAAGAATGGTTGGTTGAACTCAAACGTTACATTGAATCTAAATGACGACTGTCACAAAATTGCAGCTGGCCAGGCCGTCCAACAGTTTCATTTGAAGAATCATCCGAACGAACAAAAAGACGAAAGGTTTCCGCATTATCGGCACTGGATTCTAAACTTTTGGCTTCCTCTGCTGGTAAAGCTACAAAAGATTCATCTTTTTCATTCGTCATGAAACAAGCAATGATTTCACCCAACAGACCAGCTAAAATGAGAAAATTACTTACCTCTAAACCAATTACTAAATGCACAAATGAAGAAACCCTTGCTGAAATCATCAATTCCAATATGAGTTACAAAGACTACAGCTCGTGGAAAAATTTCTTGAAATTGCATGGTGCTAACATTCTTCCATCTCAGAACGAAATATCCAAAGCTAAATCTTCATGCTATCCTGACCAAATTTTGATTACAGAAACTTCAGCTGAGTGTGAATTAGAAAGTCTGCTACGTCACACAGCTTCCCGATTACTAATTGTAGCAAATGAAAACCTGAACAAATGATACACGAGCAGAACTGTGAAAATGAAATTCAAAATCTTCAAGGTAAGTTAATTTGTAAATAGAGATTTGATGGTGCCTCGTCAGAAAATTTACAAACAACAATATGAAGCTGCTTGTTTTGAAGAAGTCCTTCAACATGAAGAATGTCTTTTTAGCACATGTTTAGTTCCATTAAGCTTAGAAGTTGGAACAAAAACAGTTTGGACGAATGATATTCCATCGAGCATAATTTACTGTAGACCAATACGTCTACAATTTCAAAAGGAGACAGCAGATATTTGTCGACTAGAAAAAGTCTACATAAACTCAAAACTCCAACAAATCGAATTCACCACTCATAAAGTTAGAGTAGGAGAAAATACTGAAGTTGAAATTGCCATGCAAACAGTCATGCAATTTATGTTTAGCAAAACCATCCCAAATGAATGACATTGATTTTCTCTTGAAAAAAGAAATAATTAATACTGATGCTGTTGAATATGGTCTCTCAATATTGCATTGCTGGATTAGATTTTTTGAATTTATCTTACATATTGGATATAAATTAGAAACTAAAAAATGGATGGCTAGAACTGAAGAGGAAAAGAAGTGTGTGCAAGCCAGGAAAAAACAGATCAAGTGGGATTTCAGAAAACGACTTCATTTACTGGTGGATCATCCGAAAGCAGGGGCTGGAAACACAAATGATGGAAACACAGCAAGAAGAGCTTTCCAAAATGCAGATATATTTTCCGAAATCACAGGTGTGAACAAGAAAGTAAATGATATGCTCTATTGTATCTTGCAGGTTCTCACAACTTCTCAGTTGTCAAAACCAAGTTGACATTGCAAAATTTGAATCTTATTGTCGAAAAGCTGCTACGACTATTGTAAATTTATATCCATGGTATAAAATTCCTGCTTCAGTACACAAAGTACTTCTACATGGAGGTTGGTGATGAAAAAATCATCTATATCCAATTGGTTCTTATTCAGAAGAATGCCAAGAATGTCTACATAGAGTAATAAGAAATGTTCGTCTCCATCATTCCAGAAAAACATCTCAACTGAATACTATGCAAGATCAAATTCATTATCTTTTAGTATCAAGCGATCCAGTCATTAGTACAGTTCGAAAAAAGAATAGAAACCCCAAATTGAGAGAGATGTCAGAAGAGGCACGTTCACTTTTAAAAGAGAGTGAAATATTAGAGAATTTAAATATTAGTTCTGATGAGGAAGATATGTTCTAAATATGAAATTTTTGTAATTTTGTTTACACTATTTACACTTTTTTTCATATCAGTTGTCACACTTATTTTGGGGGAATTAATTTCATAAACTTTAAGAGGTATTACGATGTTTTTTATTTACCCCTTCTGATATAGTGGCAGGTTATCAAATAATGTTTTAAACAATAGATGTGTATAGTGATTAAAATGAAACCATACTTATTTTAGTATGTCATTTGACAAAATCTGCAAAACATAGGCCTAATTAACAATTATCTGTTTAGTATATTTTTAGTAATTTGAGAAACTTAAACTACAGTAGGTCATAACCTATTGATTTGGAATATTATTATTATTTATAGAAAAATCACTCAATATGTCATCATTACATATATACAAAAGGTACTAAACATAATTTTTTATTAAAATAAATCATAATTAAACATTTCAACTACATAAAACTAAATACAATTGAAAAAAATAATTTTGGCCGTTTTTTAACCCATTTGTGGCACTGTGCGTCTGTTAGTCTTTTGGGGGTGGTGCTTGGGGATCATGCATATAAAGGGAAATATTTTCAGCTGGGATTCACAGTAATTATTTTCACCAGTGAATAAACATTCCCTCCGTCATGAATCAATAACTTTAGAGTTTATCGGATTTATATCAAGATGGAGACATTGCAGCGGTGTCTACAATTAATCTTTTTAACGCAGCCGACTTGGATGCATTATTTCAACGCAAACCGTTGATGATATTTGCAGTGACGCTCCTTACGATCCGACGCAAGGGACTGCCATAGAAATGTAAGTAATTATGTGCCTGTAATTTTATTTTTTCTAGCCCAATTATTCGCGAACTGGTTATTTATTTAGTGTGCCTGTCATTAGGAGTATTAAAAATATCTTAAAATATCAAACCACACCCAATCCAAACCTAATTTGGTTGGTATGTGAAATCTACACAAGTTGTTTCGTCACACAGTGGCGTGACGTCAGTGTCTTTCGGACTTCAGGTCGCGCCTTCAGCGGTAACGCACTTGCTCATTGGATCGCAAAGCGTCCAGTTCAAATTTTCAACTATTTGCTTACGAGGGTGTCTAGCCACGTAAGGTGTCAAACTGTGTTCAATTGTATTCAAATTATTTTTCATTTGTAGGCTTTATATAATTTGTATAAAGTTAGGTAGGTTAGTCTAATTTAAGATTTCTTTTCAGATTAATTTAAGGTAATTAGTATTGTAAGTATTATTTCATTTTCGAAGGTTCATTGGTGAGAAGGATTGTACTGTAATTTTGTTCGCCGTTGAACGGATTAAATTCTTTTCAACCTCTTCATCTTTTTATGAGTACTAGGTTATAGCCTCAAATCGTCTGGCGTCAGCCAGGACAGTGACTCTAGCTTCAGTCTTTGTGTTGGTTTAATTCAATTTAGTTTTTAATCATTCATTCAAAACGTAAAAACCAATATCTTGAAAAGAATTTAATCCGGTTCGGGTTCTTTCCATTAACTTGAAAAGAATTTGAACCTGATCACTTCATATATTTCATACTTAAAGTGGTATTTAGCCTAGTTTATTAGAATTTAGACTAGTTTAGTATAGTTTTAGTGCTAGCGTAACACGGTTTAGGATAATTTTGTGTTACGTTAGCGCAACTTACGTTGGCTGTGTGCTACAGTCGTATAAATTAGGCCTAGTTGCGCGGAGCTGATAATTAATTGGTACCGCCGTTCCTTAACACAGCCTGTGTTTCAAATATTTAGTCTCGCGTTTCAATTTGTTACCGAATTTAAGTTACCTTTAGTTTTAATAGTTAGTCACCCCAATTTATGGCGTTGGCCTACCCCTGTGTACAGTGTTAGCCTACCCCTGTTTTCAGTTAGCTTACCCCCGTTTACGGGGTTAGCTTGCCTTATTTACGGTGTTTGCTTGCCCCTGTGTGCAGTGTTGGCCTACCCCTGTTCTATGTTAGCTTACCCCCTATTCAGTTAGCCTACCCCTATTCACGTGGCCTACAGTTATTCATAGTGTTAGCCTGTCCCTGTACAGTGTTGGCCTACCCCTAATCAGTGTTGGCCTACTCCATTTACTGCAGCATAGCTTAGTTAGGTATTTGTCTATAGTGTAGACTGTTAAGTGACTGGCTGGGTTTACCGTGTTTTTGTTTGGTTTTGGGTTTAGGATTAAGTCGAAAACCAACTTTGGTTATTAAAACTAAGTTAATAGATCTGTTTGTATATTAACTTTATTAGTTTTTTCGAATTACTCTTAAAGTTTAACAGTAACGATGTCTGACATTGACTCTGATTTTGAAGATTCGGTTTTAGGTTACGCGCTTCACGCATCAAATGTAGACGAAGACGAACGTGAGTCTATAAAAGAATTGCAAAGACGCCGTCCGCGATTTAGTGCGTAGGCGCGCGGTATGTAAACGAAAAATTACCATCACATTTAATAAATTGCAGGGCCTGTTAGCAAATGAGCAGCTCAATAGTGAAATCTTAACCGCTCAGACTAAGATCATAGAATCTAATTTGGATCAAGTTAGCACTTTAGATGATGAAATCTTAACTAAGTTTCAAATTCACAAGTTATTTAAAATAGATAAAGCTTTGTTCGAACGCGAGTTGGCAATGCAAACTGATTATCATTTCGAAATAACCAATTCAGTGGCCAATTTAAAACATCAGTTTCAAACTTCGAGTCAACCTGATTTGCAAATGCCTCGCCAAGCGGAGGCTGCTAATGCGTCATTTTTGTCGAGCGAAGGCCACACTAGCCTTGATCAACTTTTATCGGGATTCAAAGCAGTCCTTAAAAAGGAAGCTCACCCTCCTACTCTAAAATGTTCCACATTTGATGGGGTTGCGGATAAAGATAATTTCCAGAATTTTTTGTCGCAGTTTGACAATTTAATAGGTTCGCGGGAAGACCTTTCGGATTGTGCCAAATTAGCCTACCTTAAAGGCTATCTAAAGAATTATGCATTTACAATTGTAAAACATTTAACCAACAATGATTCGAATTATCAAGTAGCCCTAAAACTTTGAAAGAAGAATTTCTCGATGTACCATTCATCATCGACGAATACTTTAAAAAGTTAGCGACAGCCGAACCTTTAGCGGACTATGACTATACTAAATTAGCCTGCTGGCTAAATGAAGCCCGCTCTATTCTTTATGACCTTAAAGGTTACGGAGTAGACTTATTTCAAGCGAGATCTGCCGGAAACAAACTGATGGCTCATATTATCTTTAAAAATCTACCGTTGTCATTTAGGCGTGAGCTAACTCACACTTTAAACTCGAACTACCCTTCAGTCAATCAAATTTTAGATAATTACGTTTCAATAATTAGAACTTTAGAAAAAATTAAGCCTGTCCAATATAACAAGCCCACAAAGCCTTCTGAAATCAAAATTCAAACTAAGTCTAAAAATAAGTTTAAAAATGAATCTAAAGTTTCAAGTCCTGACTCTCCTACATTACAAAACTTCAAAACGGAAGCTAAAGCAAATCATCCTCAGAATTCTGAACCTTTAGCGAATATTAAAAATCCAACCGAGGACAAACCCTTCTATAAAAGCTCTTGCAAGCTCTGTAAGGGTGAACACTCAATGCTCAGATGTCCTCACTACCAAAGCGCTGAAAAGCGAAGAGCTCGTTGCCTAACGTTAAAATTATGTGCAAATTGTTCCAGTTCCAAACATTCTGATGAAAGGTGTCCGGCAAGTAAATACCAGTTATCGTATGAGTGTGCATTTTGCAATGCGCGAACTCATATTTCGGCCTTGTGCCCGAATGAAAAACAACCAAACTTGTGACTAAAGCATGACAGGCCATTGGTCATAAATTCTAGCGTGCTCTCGACCGACTTGTCCAATAGTACGTCAAAACCATCAGATCTCTTACTTCCCACTTTGACCTTAGATTTCGCGTATCGGGATAAAATTCGTAGTGCGCGATGTCTGTTGGATCTAGCATCCCAGAGATCGTATATTGCGACTTCAGCCGTCCTAGATTTAAGGTGTGATGTGGAGGAACTTCAACCCAATTCTTATAACAAAAACATTCATAGGATCTCAGAACAGGCGCGTTAGGGAGAATGAATTTCAAATTAAGTTAAATTCAAACCAAGATCATCAGTCTTTCAACCTTATAGTGGACGATAACCTCTCCTTAGACTACCAAGTCTCTGGTGTGGGTCGAGCCATTAAAAAAATAAAAGCAGAGGGTTACATTTTAGCCGACCATGGCTTCAGTAATCCCTCTGACGATGCTGTAACTGGGGTTGAGGCTCTCTTGGGAGTCGATGTCCTACAGCATATGGTCGATGTTAAGATGGTCCCGTGTCTTGGTGGAGCTGCATTGGAAACTTCCTTGGGAATAATCCCGTTTGGCAGCACCTCAGCTTTCACTGGCGGCCAAACCGCTACTAACACCGGGGGGCGGTCGGGATGTAAAAATCCTTTGCATCGCACCTCTTTTACATCTACTAACATCTTAGATAGGGTCAAAGGTGCGAGCCCAAGCCGGGGCATTCAATCTGACACGGACCACAAGAAAAAAAAACAACAACGAAGCTGATGATCTTTTTCAAATTCAAAACCCCTCCAGGGATTTCAAAGGTTTTTCATTCTCTCCTAACAAACATTCGCAAACAAATAACATCCAATCCAATTTTCAAAGAAGTTCCGCCCATAATCCGCGCTGCTTTGTGGGGGCTGCCCATTCGTTGGGGTCGAGGTGCGAGTGTGAAGCGAGAGAGATTGCAAGTTCAAAGGTCTTTAAACCTCATCAAAAGGACATTTCGGTTAGGGAGGGGGTGGAGTGCGTGGTTAATGCTGTCATGCAACCGTCACCCACATATTTCAACCCATTAAAATTCACCAATGCGGACCCTGATTTAGACCTGGGATTAGAACACCTTTATAGTCTAGAATCAATTGGTATAAAAAGTGAGTTCTTTGGTAGTGTGGACGAGCTGAAAGTAAAAGAATTTTGTGACTCAATTGAGCTCAAAGATAATAAGTACCATGTCGAGTTACCTTGGCATGAAGAGCGAGTCGCGCTCGTCCCCTCTAATCACAAAATAGCTTTAGCAACTTTAGACAGAGTATGTAAACTTTTAGATAAAAAACAACTCACTAGTCAGTATAATGAAGTATTTAAAAACCAACTGCAAGAAGGCATAATTGAAAAGATCAATGTAAAACCATCTGATTTCGAAAATCATACATGGATCTCCCACAGACCAGTCGTAAAAGAAGCTGCTCAAATAACAACAAAAATACGCCCAGTATTTAATTGCAGACTTAAGACCAGCGATGGGCTTTCTTTAAACGAAGCAGCTTTTCCGGGTATTGATTTAATGGGCTCTCTCTTTAAATTACTCTGCAAATTTCGTACTAATAAATACGTCATGCTAGCAGACGTCAAACAGGCATTTCTCCAAATTAAATTAAAATTAGACTCCGACAGAAATAGATTTTGCTTTTTCTGGAAGGAAAATGGCAACCTAGTTACCTACCGATTCACATCAATAAATATCAAAACGACTTGTGTTCCTCAATGCTGAAAGACTACTCCTATGTCGACAATTTAATAATTTCAAACTCAAACCCTGAGGTTCTTTATGAGCTCTATTCAAATTCAAACAGTCGAATGTCAGAAGGGGGTTTCGAATTGCGTTCGTGGAACACGAACAATTCAGATTTAAAAGAAAAAATGGTTGAGGACGGGAAAGCTGAAGAACATGGTAGTGGGTTGGAGTGAGTTTTGGGTTACCATTATGAAGTAGGTACCGATCAACTTAAGTTGATGGATTTCAACCTTGATGAGTTTGCCGACAGCAAACGCCAGGTACTCGTTCAAATTTCGAAAGTATTCGATCCCTTATCCCTTTACTTACCAGTCACAATCAAAGGTAGAGTTTTTATGCAACAATTATGGTCTTTGGGTCTGACCTGGGATCAAAAGTTGGATGATAAAGAATTAAAGGAATGGGGAAAAATATATCAGGACCTTCTTAAACTTAAGTTGATTCAAATAAACAGATCTGCTTTCAATTCAGATGAGGGAGTTGCTTTGAAAGTGTTTTGCGACGCAAGCAAAACGTGTTATGGTTTTGCCTTCTACGCAGTAAGCGGAGCACAGTCGAGTTTAGTTTTTGCAAAAGCAAAAGTCGCCCCATTAAAGGGTAGAACCTTGCCATCTTTAGAATTACTCTCAGTATATCTAGCCTTGAAATGTTTGCCTCAGTTTCTTTCCGCGGTTCAGTGCCCCTTTGACTCTATTCAAATTTTTGTCGATGCGCAAATAATACTATCCTGGTTGCTCTCTAGTGACAAATTGTAAAAACAAGTCAATATTTGTTAAGAACCGTATTCAGGACATAGCTTCCATGCGCGAAAACATCAAAAAAGAATTTAAAGTAGAAATCACTTACGAATACGTGGCATCTCATGATAACCCCGCAGACCTCATCACACGCGGAATAACATTCAAAGAATTCGAATCTCGCTTAAGTTCTTGGCTACAAGGACCTACTTGGCTGACTTTAGAAACAAAACATTGGCCTAAATACGAACTTAAATGTCTTTCCGATTCCAGTAAAAAACTAATTCAAACATCACTAGTTACTAATGCGGCCGTTGCAAACGAGAATGACGTAACCGAGCCATTTTAGACATAACCAAATATTCAAATTTAAACAAATTGCTCAGTCACTGCCTATGTCCTTAAATTCGTGTTCAAACTAAGAAAGAAAAAGGCAGACGCAGACTTTGGCGCTAAACTTTACTGGTTGTATAGAATGCAGTTAGATTGCTTTGAAAAGGAAAACCACTTTTTAGAAAATAATAAAAATAAAAAGGAATCAGAAATACCGGACCTCGTAAAGAACTTAGATTTGTTTCTTGACGATGTTAGGTTTATTAGAAGCAAAGGCAGAATTGCTAAGTCAAACTATTATGACTACAGTGTCATCAACCCAATTTTGCTTGGGAAAAAATCACCATTTCACTCGTTTGTTAGTAATGGACTGCCACTTAAGATGTAAACATCTTGGCATTCAATCCACCTTAAACGTAATCAGAATGCAAGGTTACTGGATAACCAAACCTAGGCAGACGGTTAAAAGCATTCTTTCAGAGTGTATGGTGTGCAAAAAATACAATCAATTTGCATTCCAATACCCCAAATTTACCAACTTCACTATGGCCCAAGTAAACTTTTTCCGCCCCTTTAAACATGTAGGAGTAGATTTCACTGGCCACCTTTACGTCAAAGACTCGGACAAAAGATCTGTCAAAATGTACATCCTAATATTCACATGCCTTAACATCCGAGCGGTGCACATGGAGTTAGTGCCGAGTATGTCGACTAAATCATTTCTCCTTGCATTTCAAAGATTCTCAAATCTCTACGGAGTTTGCGATTTTGTCTACAGTGACAATGCCAAAGGCTTCGTAGATGGTGGAAAGGCTCTAGAGTCCTCTTTAGAGTCCGATGAGTTTCGCGAGCACATGCGAGTCAATAATATCAAATATCTTAAACTCCCCTTGTACTCGGCATGGATGGGTGCTGCGTGGGGACGACTCATAAGAGTAGTGAAAAGTTGTCTGTACAAGTCCATCGGTAGATCTAAATTAGACTATTATGATCTGGACATCCTGCTATCTAGCATTCAAAATTCAATCAACTCGAGGCCTTTAACTTATATGCTTTCAGAAAAAGATTTCAGCCCGTTAACTCCTAACTCATTTCTTAAAATTCACAGTAATTCTAGCATAGCACTAAAATTAGGAAACGACGATTCGGACGATCCCTTATGGACGCAAGATCCGCCCTCTCGTGAGGACTTGAACAAGTCGTTCAGTGTATTAAACGAGAAATTCGATCACTTTAGAACTTTGTGGTACGAGTCCTATTTACTAAGTTTACGAGAATATAGTCGCGATCTGTTTCAAAGCAATTGGGTCAATAGAGTCAAAGTAAACGACGTAGTGCTAATAAAATCACCTTCAAAGATCAGGCCCTTCTGGCAAATGGGTAGGATATTAAAGCTTTTCTTCGGTGAAGCTAGTAAAGTCAGAAGCGTCCAACTTAAACGCTCTGACGGTCAAATTGTCAATTACCCAATTTGTCATTTATACCCTCTCGAGATCTCTATCACTCATACGGGTACTAGAAACGAAACCGACAGAGAGAGTCAAAATTCAGAAGTTGTTCTTGATCCTAGCGATAGCAGCAATCAAAAGCCTCAAGTCTCTCGGCCTAAGAGACAAGCTGCTTTAAGGTGTCTTCAACGCCTTAAAGATTTAAGAGAATGTAATTAAATTTATCAAATTTATTTTCTAAATTAAAATTGGTTTTAAAATTCGGATATCATTAGATCAAAATGCCTGCAATAATCCACTAATTAGGATTACTGCAGTTCATGCCGGGCAGGTTATTAAAAAATATCTTAAAATATCAAACCACACCCAATCCAAACCTAATTTGGTTGGTATGTAAAATCTACGTAAGTGGTTTCGTCACATAGTGGCGTGACGTCACTGTCTTTCGGACTTCAGGTCGCCGCCTTCAGCGGTAACGCACTTGCTCATTGGATCGCAAAGCGTCCAGTTCAAATTTTCAACTATTTGCTTACGAGGGCGTCTAGCCACGTAAGGTGTCAAACTGTGTTCAATTGTATTCAAATTATTTTTCATTGTAGGCTTTATATAATTTGTAAAAGTTAGGTAGGTTAGTCTAATTTAAGATTTCTTTTCAGATTAATTTAAGGTAATTAGTATTGTAAGTATTATTTCATTTTCGAAGGTTCATTGGTGAGTAGGATTGTACTGTAATTTTGTTCGCCGTTGAACGGATTAAATTCTTTTCAACCTCTTCATCTTTTTATGAGTACTAGGTTAGAGCCTCAAATCGTCTGGCGTCAGCCAGGACAGTGACTCTAGCTTCAGTCTTTGTGTTGGTTTAATTCAATTTAGTTTTTAATCATTCATTCAAAACGTAAAAGGAGAAAGAGCACTGTTCTGGATTATTTCATCATGTACGTATATGGAGGATTGTAGTAATTTATCTCATCACATTAAAAATGCTTCATTTAAAAAGTAGGTATCCGCAATTATAGATTAGTTTGCAGTTAATATTATACTAAAGTCCTATTTTCATTCGTTGAATTTTTTATAGCAATCATCTTTTGCAAGTTTTAAATAATTTTATAAATTCCATAAATGTTATTCGGCATTTTCTCTTAAAGGAACTTCTCTGAGCGGTTCAAAGATATCCACATTGAAATACTCTTACTATATGTATACTCTGCATATGTTTTAAACAATTGGGTTTTTATTAGAAAAGATTCAGTTTGAACTAAGTAATTATTCTTTCTTCTCTAAGGTCCGATGAGCATTTGACTCGTGTTATACAATCTTTTCGTTTTGAAGAAACGCATGTCGTGGATCTAAATACGGAGGTAGCAGATTTGCCGAGCAGTCAACCCAGCGAATTAACGAAATAATGTAAGTTTTTTTGTTTCAATCTTTTTCTTGGGTGAGAATGTATTTTCCTAAATTTAATAAATGAAAAAAATCATGTTTTTAGTACAACAACCATCCTAAATAATCTATGGAATATACAACTAATATTATTGGATACAAATATATATATAGATATACGTATATATACAACACATATATATATATA
>JAJOZX010013740.1:0-92004 GCA_023014485.1 Bathynomus jamesi | reverse complement strand
GGAGCAAAGGTAAAAAAAGAAAAGTTTGCCATTTGGGATCCCTATGGTATGGCGCGAGCCTAGAAACCATACCGACGACTGCTACTTCTGTTCTTGCAATGTTAAAGGTTATATGCAAAGAATAAAGAGAGCCTTCAATACCCAAGTCTTCCATCTGCAAAAAAGGCCGGTACCCCATGGTCCAGAAGTTCCTATTCCCCGCCCACCCGAGAGTCTGGATCAATACAATTCAGATTCAGTTCCAAATCCAGACAATGATGATGTTTATGAACAGCCAACAGCTGACCGAGATCCTAAACCATTAACCCAAGCCGAACTAAATGACTTAGTCAGGGATTTGAATCTGCCTAAGGACCCTGCAGAACTTTTGGGGTCTAGATTGCAGAACAATTTATTGAAATGTTTACAAGTAAAGAAGGTAAATATATTTTTCTTTCAGTTATTTTTTATTCTTTCATAAACAAGCAATATGCTTGTCCAAGAGCTAGGAGCTATTAATTCTGCTTTAATTAGGTTTTACTCTATCACCTAAAGATTTCGTGCTCCAAGCGTGTTGTAATACCTCATCTATCCCCAAATGTTAACCACCCATTGATGGAAGGGAAGAGAGTATTTTGCTGGGAACGGGACTGGTTGTTATATATATTTACCCTACATTATTATGTAAGCGTTACTGTAGTCTAACAAAATTTATGGGTTAGCATGTGCAATCCAATGTTGGTTTCGATAAGATGGTTCACATTTGGGGATAAAGGGGGGATTTATGACACACCCTGTAGTAAGAAAACCATGCGTGATAGGGAAAAACTAACTATATTTTTGAGATCAGCGCTCTCAAATTATATAGGATCACCAACTAGTTTGTAAAAATCGATCGACAAGTTTTCAAATGTATACTGGTGTAATCAGTGCTCAGGACCAAGCATCAAGGGGTTAAAAGGGTAAAGTTCACTGGGGCCTGGACAACCAAGGGGACCCAGCACAGTTAAAAGGGTAAAGTTCACTGGGGCCTGGACAACCAAGGGGACCCAGCAGAGCCCAATTAAAAAAGTAACTTTTGTGTAACCTTTTGTCAATCTATTAAATCTGATTTTATCCTACTGTAATGGCATTTCAGTAAAAAGTAACTTTTGTGTAGCCTTTTGTCAATGTATCTATTAAATCTGATTTTATCCTACTGTAATGGCATTTCAGTAAAAAATATGGATATGCATGAATGACCCGTCTAAAATCAGGGAGCCCGGCGTGCGATTGTATACCGGGCCTGAAAAAGTGATGCTTGGACACTTGTTCGTTCGCTTCCTACTTTAACAATTTATAATCATGTGGTCAAATAGGCAGCTACAATGAAATAGATATATGTATGTAATGTTTTATCTTGTGCCTTACGTGTTCCTTCATTAACTCCTAAAAAGTATAAACTAATTGAGATTCATTTCAGACTACATATGATCTTTATGAAAATTCTATTTTTAAGGCAAAACCACTGTATAAATTAAAGTAATTTTCGTACCAGAACAATTGCTTAAATTTGTTTAAATTTCAGAGGCAGACGAAAAGTCTCCCAAACAAAAAAAATTAAAAGAATTATATTTCAATTCATTAACGATATTCTTGACCGTTCAGTAGTATCCCGCAACAAACTGGCGACCTCCCAACTGCCAGTTAATGCTTTAAGAAATACAGCAAACGTAACTTCAGGTCCTAACAGAAAATGGTGCACAAATATGTAGGCTATCTTAGTTTCTAACAGCTTTAGTACCAATGAAGCGAATAGACGAAACGGTGAATTTTGCACATTTTTAAAGGACTATACTGTATTTACTTTCGTAATTACCGTCTCTTTAGTTTCAAAGTATATATTACTTACAGCCTTTATGTTCATGAATACATCACCAATGAGGACCGAACAGCAGTGTGATTTTGGCGTTTTATATATTCTGTTATCGTTCCTGCCAAGCTTAACTATTCATTTCTTATCTCAAGAACCATTTCCCCACTAAATTTCCTGTTGATCGACACCCATTACGACGTTCTACATAAATTCCTTCGAATTCTAGAGCTTGTCAAATCTGGAAATACCAGAGAGGTTAGAGCAGGGACAAATTTAGTTGGGGTTTAAGCATGAAGTAGCGAGGCATAGTTGATGTTGGTTCATCGGTTGAGCAAAGCTTGTTGCGACTTAAGTCACTCTCTTAGAAGCATGATAGGTCCATTAAAGGACCCCAGCGGCACTCTGCCGACCTCCGACGCAGACATCGCTAGTGCTGAATGAGTACTTTGCGGGAGTGTTCACCAGGGAGGACACTCGCGTCATCCCCGAGCCAGGCGTCAGGCACGAAGGTGCTGGCCTGGATAGTGTTCGGTGTACCGCGACAGTCGTTGCCGATAGAATAGACAAACTAAGCACGTTTAAGGCTCCTGGGCCAGACCAGTTCCTCCCCAGTGTGTTACGGGAGGTGCGCAACCAGGTGACTCCTCACCTGGCTACAGTCTTCAACCAATCGTTGGAGACGAGCCAGGTGCCTGGAGGGAAGTCAACGTGACCCCTATCTTTAAGAAAGGGGATCACGAAAGTCCAAGGAACTATCGTCCCATTAGTCTCACTTCGGTTGTAGGTAAATTATTAGAGGGGATAATAGCGGATAGGATCGTTGACCATTTGGATTCCTTCAAGCTGCTTGGGGACTCCCAACATGGGCTTAGACGGCATAAGTCGTGTCTCACCAACTTGCCCGAGCTTTTCCACGTCATGTGGAGTGAGTATGATAAGAGTAGGACGATTGCTATACCTTATCTCGACTTTCAGAAAGCCTTTGATAAGGTACCTCACCGCCGGCTAATGGCCAAAGTCCGCGCGCTGGGTATCAGTGGGGAAGTAGGTAGGTGGATTGAAAACTGGCTGAAGAATAGGCGGCAGAAGGTTGTAATTAAAGGGCCTAGTCACTAGCGGGGTTCCTCAGGGTTCCGTTTTGGGGCCACTGTTGTTTATCATTTACATAAATGAAATCGACGCTGGCATCGTCAGTAGGATCGCCAAATTCGCTGACACCAAGCTTGGGGCCAATGTTGGGACGCCCGAACCGATCGAGCAACTGCGTGCGAACCTACGTAGGATAGGAGAATGGTTCAAAAAAAATGGCAAATGCCGTTTAACTTGGGCAAATGCAAGGTGATTCACATTGGCTACGCCAATCCTGTCGCACTACTCCACGTTGGGGAGTAATATCGAGGCCACTGATTTGGAAAAGGACTTGGGTGTGCTAATCAGAAGCGATTAAGTTTACCAAACAATGCGTAGAGGTGGAAAAGACAGACACAGACACAGACACAGACACAGACACAGACACAGACACAGACACAGACACAGACACAGACAGTGTAAACCAAATGTATCCTTTCACCAGATCCTGAATTTCGTGCAGCACACGTGTTCGGCCTATTCCTCTACTGTAAGGCTCTAAGCCATTTTAATTAAAAAAAGCTCTAAAATCGATTTATCAAAAGGTACTAATTTCTACAATTTTTAAACTGCAACTATCATTATTTACTACAGAAATACAAATTTAACTTACGCAAGAATGAGAATAATGACGATTTTTGAAGTAACATCAAATTACTGCTACAAATGCAAACCTATTGCGGTTACTGTACGATATATAAGACAGATATTTTAAACGAACTATGCCGGAACATCAGTTCCTCTGCTTACACTGGTGACCTGACCTTTGCTCGTGACACGATGATGTGTAAGAACTTACGAAGTTTCATTATGTTCAGCAGCTCAAAATTTAAGGCGCAAACCTCCATTTGTGACCTTTGGATGCAGGGAACAGACGTCTAACTCGTGCGACAGTCTTGATGTTTTGTGTGTATGAAGTTTCATCAATTTACGTAGAGTGGTTCAAAGGTATGGTGCGGACACGAAAAAGGTTCACTTCATCTTTGATGCAAGCACCTTATTCTTGGTCATGACACAATCGTCTTGTAATGATACACGTCTAAATTTTTAGCAGTTTATGATGAGCGGTTCAAAAGTTAAGGCTCGAATACGAAAGGGTAATGAACAGAGTTAAATGCACTCCAGTATGACCCCTCCAAATTTATTATAGGGTGTAACTCAGGCTATGAAAGTAAATTCAATCTTTCTGGACACGACAAGGCATCCATGTTCAAACCAAGATATTGCAGTTGACGATATAATTTACGGTTAGTGGCACTTTACCTCGAGGTCAAATAGGACCATAATAATGACAAATCAATAAAGGAGAAGCCAACAAATAAATGGCTACCTATAAATATGAACAGAATTTACCTCTGAAAACTGTTGCATGCAAGTTGTATAATGAATTATTACACTTCACCTATGAAAAGGTGAATATAAGCAGAAATGATGAGCGAACAAGGAATGTGTCACATGGTAAGAAGAGCGAGAAAAGTAAATTCTAATAACTACACGTTACAGAAAAACGTCCCCATTATAACTATCCCAATCCAAAAGTATCAGTTATACAGAGATCTGTACATATTTTACATATTAATTATTGGATAATCGCAAAGTATAATGGTTTTATTGTTCAAAAAAAATTTTAAGAAGCTTTTTCACATCAATACAACATTAATGGGTAACAACCAAATGTCCCACATCCCAAGAAAGTGGGGGTTAGGGCCCGAACCAGGGCTACCTTAACCAAAATCAATTAAGTTGGGGTGGCCGGCCCGCCGCCTCACCACGACGTAAGATACAGAAAAGACACCCGCCCAGCTCTGGGCAACACTGGGGTTCGAACACACGACTCAGTAGTCTCAGCACTGTTGAATGGCGCCCTAACTGATCGAGCCACGGAAGCTAATATTAATTAGAAAATATATTAATTTTGGTTTGCGTAAGCATGAGCGACATGTCCCATTAAATCTGCAAGTTTTTGTCTCATTTCTTCTACTTTTATCTCTGCTAAAGCCATATCAGGTGGAAGAGTGTAACTTTCGACCGTCGTTGTCGTGTTCTTAAGCTGAAATGAAAATTACAAAAATTAATTTTTGTATGGATCATCAACTGTAAAATTTAAACCACTTTTTCCATGTACAGTCGAGTCTCGAAAGTAAACAACGCTACTAAAAGCACTCTTGTACTGCTACTACTAGATATTTTGGCATAAACGTGATTTGAATTCCTGGCCTCTAGTAAGAAATATAGTGAATGAAAGACTCAATCATCGCTAACTTAGAACGGCTTAAAGACTTAAAACAAGTCGACATTGAACGTCACTTCCGTTCAACTTCTAAAATAATTATAAATGAACTGAAGAAAATCTTGCCTCTTTCTCCACTTCCGAAAGCTTTTTAATCTTGTTTGAAATGGAGCTGAAAGAAATTTCTTCCTCAAAGCCAACTCTCTCTAATTTGGTCTGAAAATCACGAATAAAATATTTTAAAATGTTCTTAAATTTTACAATACCTTTCTAAATTAATAATATTTGGTAATAGGAATTAATATATATAATATATACTTAAAGACAATATTGTGCCAAAAACAAAAACTTGAACGAGAGAGAATTACCTCGAGCACTTTTAAATCAATCTCATATTTCTTAATTTTTTCCTTATTAAAATCACATCTTTTCGCCTCTTTGTCCAGCTCCTCCTCCTGATTATGGGCCATCCTTTCTGCATCCTCGGAAACCCTGCAGAACGAGTAAATACCTCTATAATGTAAAAGTCGCCGAAAGCTTATCGGGTCATTCCATGTCAACTCAGCCACAAAATGGCACTTTTTGCACTCACCCCTTTCAATTTTGCTCATACTTGGCACAATAGCAGATATACATGCCAAACTTAAATTCCCAAATTATTAGAGCTGACTGACCTTTGGTTACTGAGATACAAGGTCACAAAGTTGTGACATTTTGACCTTTTTTGCGTTAAATGACTATTTTCAAAACGGTGTAACTAAAAAACTATTAAAGCTAGAGCATTGATTTTGGTCTCATTTTAAAGCTCTTTAGTAGCCCCTTGTTTATTGTCTCTTGTTAAATATCTCTACTGTGAAAAATAAAAAAATCCCTTCAAAAGTTGACCTTTGACCTTGAATAAAAAAAAAATACCTTCTCCTAAAAAATTCAATTTTTTTACATTAATACCTTGAGTCATGTACAACAAAATCCCAAGAAGCTGTAAGTGGCTGATAACTAGTTCAATGTATAAAAAATAAATGAAGTTGGCATCATTCTTCAATTTTAGATTTTTTTTGTCAGTTCATTTATTTAAAAGTTCTGTTCTGATATAGTGTCAGTGAAGACTTAGTTCAACTTAACATTATTAGTTCAAAAACCTTTTTGTGACCTGTGCCAAAAGAAGTCTTTTAAAAGACAACCAGGGTTAAACCCCTCGACAGCCCCAAATCTACTGGAGTAGCGCTGATCCAAAGGCCCAACTAGTATATAAGTACTGTCAACTTTACAGAGTTGACTCCTGACTTCAAGTTAAAGTTAATTTATTTTTACTAAATACATGTATAAAAATTTATTTAATAATTCATTAATTGTTCATTGTTTTCTTTTCAGGATTTTCTTTGTGCTTTTGTGATTTCAGAGTACAAACATGGAACATTTAAAACTGAAACAGAAGTGTGCTGATCCTTTGCTGCGTCACAAAGGTCAGTGTCGAAAGAAGAGTTTGAGAATTGTACCACAGGAACTTGTAAATAAGTTTCCCGATCTGCACTTAACACTACATCACAGACTTTGTAAGCAGTGTAGAGAACATCTTGAGTCCTTGCCTGAGAAAGGAATAGGCACTTTGAATTCAGACATAAATGATGATTCTTCTTGTAGTAGTGAACCACCTGAAGATCTTGAGAAAATTGAAAATGTTGACAATAGTGATGCATCAACTTCAGAGCAAAACCATGAGATGTGTACTTTGAATGCTTCTTTTGTTTCAATTGGTGAATCACCCATAAAAAAGAGAAAGCTTGTAGAGCAAAAGTCATATGGAGCTAAAAAACTAAGCAAGGTGACAGAGACAGTTAAGAAGAGAATGGAAACAGTTGCAGGAAAAGAGATTTCTGACTCACAATTTAAGGAGCCATCTGGAGATGTAGACTGTTTAGAAATAATAAATCAACTCAAGGAAAAATTCAAAAATGAAAATACTAAAAGAAGTGATAAAATAAAAATCCTCACTGTATTGCCCAAAAGTTGGAGCATTAGGAAAATTGCTTCAGAATTTAACACAACAAGGCATACAGCATCTATTGCTAAAAAAATAGTTGAAGAAAAAGGTGTCCTTTCAGACCCAAATCCAAAGGGTGGGAAAAGAATTAAACAGGATACTGTTGACGCTATTAAAGCATTTTATCTTTCAGAAGACATCAGTAGAACAATGCCAGGAAAGAAAGACTATTGTAGTATCATTGACAATGAAAGAGGAAGGATACATTTGCAAAAGCATCTTTTACTTTGCAATTTAAAAGAAGCCTATCATATTTTCAAAGAAAGAAATCCTTTGGTTAAGGTGGGATTCAGTAAATTTGCAGAATTGCGTCCAAAGCAGTGTGTTATTGCTGGAGCAACAGGAACTCACTCAGTATGTGTCTGTACAATTCATCAGAATGCCAAACTTATGTTTGTAGGAGCTGAATTAGAAAAACTAACTGCAAATGATGACACACCTATTAAGAATGTACGTCATTGTGTTGCCTTTATGGAATGCAATCCTGCCTCACAGAAATGCTGCCTCAGACAATGTGAACAATGTGGAGATCCATCAGATTTAAAAAACAGACTACTGGACATATTTACAAACAACTTCATTGATATCATAAATTTTAAAAAGTGGACCAATACAGATCGGTCAAATCTTGAATCAGTAGAACTGAATACAGATGAATATATTGACCAATTCTGTAACCAACTGAAAGAATACCAGATACATGACTTCAAGACAAAGATGCAAGCAACTTATTACCGTGAAACAAAAATGTCTTTGAAAGATGGTGAGGTCCTTGCTGTGTGTGATTTTGCTGAAAATTATTCCTTTATTCTTCAAGATGAGGTTCAGAGCTTTCACTGGAACAATGAGATGGCTACTCTACATCCATTTGTTATTTACTATAAAAAGGAAGATGAGATTGCTCACCTTAGCTTTGTTATTATTTCAGAGTGTAACATCCATAACACAGTTGCTGTACATTTGTTTCAAAAGCATCTGATAAAATTCCTAAAAGATAATATCTCATCCATCGGTTCCATCCACAAAATAATTTACTTTTCAGATGGGTGTGCAGGACAGTATAAGAACTGCAAAAACTTTTTGAATCTTTGCCATCACAGAGATGATTTTGGAATTGAGGCAGAATGGAATTTTTTTGCAACAAGTCATGGAAAGGGACCCTGTGATGGTGTTGGAGGCACAGTTAAGAGATTAGCTGCAAAAGCTAGTCTACAACGACCTTATGATGAACAGATCCTTACTGCAGAACAGTTATATACATTTGCAAGTGAAAATATTGTAAATATAAAATGTCATTTTTCAACCAATAAAGAGCATGAAGAGGAAAGCCAACTTCTCCAAGAAAGACACTCAACTGCAAGGACTATTGCTGGTACACAGAAATTACACCATTTACAGCCAGTTTCATTGACTTCTCTTAAGGTTAATTATCATTATTCAAATATTGAGAAAGTTACTGAAAAGGAAGAAGTTGTGACTGAGGAGAAAATACATGGTTTTGTTACTGCTGCATATGATGGCCATTGGTGGGTGGCATATGTGCTGGAAAAGATACCAGAGAATAGAGAAGTAAAAGTCACATTCCTTCATCCTCATGGCCCAAACCCATCATTTGTGTATCCTGGTCGACCAGATGAATTAATCTTACCATATTCAGATATTCTAACACAAGTTGAGGCATCTACTACTAATGGACGAACATACAGGATTTGCAAAGAAGTTACTTTGAAGGCATCCAAAGCTTTGGCAGATCTACAGCACAGAAAGGTAAGAATTCAAAATTAAAATGGTCATGTAACTATATATACACTGCATACATTTTAAGTTGTGATAAATGGAAATCAATGAGCACTATACCTATACATATTGTATGTACATTTTAATATGTTACTTGTATTTGTTAATTAGGTAGCTATCTAGGTATACATTAAAAATTGTTTTCTCTTCTAGAAATCACAATAAATTGGGTGGCCCACAAGAATCTTGTCAACTACTGAAAACCATCACATACATGCACAACATACAGGTGAGGTGGGTAAAGAACAAATATTTAAAAATAAGCATTTGCTTGTTTGTAGAAGGCTGCAGATAGTATGTAGATATGGGTTGTATTTGTAAGAGATTGAGCTGACCTTAGACAAAAATGGTTACTGACATACAAGGTCACAAAGTCATGACTTTTTGACAATTTTTGTATAAAATGACTTTTTTCAAAATGTTGCTTGAATTCATTTTTTTTATACATTGAACTAGTTATCAGCCACTTACAGCTTCTTGGGATTTTGTTGTACATGACTCAAGGTATTAATGTAAAAAAATTGAATTTTTTAGGAGAAGGTATTTTTTTTTTATTCAAGGTCAAAGGTCAACTTTTGAAGGGATTTTTTTATTTTTCACAGTAGAGATATTTAACAAGAGACAATAAACAAGGGGCTACTAAAGAGCTTTAAAATGAGACCAAAATCAATGCTCTAGCTTTAATAGTTTTTTAGTTACACCATTTTGAAAATAGTCATTTAACGCAAAAAAGGTCAAAATGTCACAACTTTGTGACCTTGTATCTCAGTAACCAAAGGTCAGTCAGCTCTAATAATTTGGGAATTTAAGTTTGGCATGTATATCTGCTATTGTGCCAAGTATGAGCAAAATTGAAAGGGGTGTGTGTTTTAGGTGGCTGACTTGACATGGAATGACCCTAATATCTACTTTAAACTTTACTTGAAGTTGGGCTTAAGTCAGACTTTGGTTAACATGTTTAGTCTCATGCCGTTTCGATCTAAGTAGCTCCAATTACTCCGAATTATGATTTTATTTTCTGTTCCTGTTCGTGGTGAAAAGTTACTGAGGAAATTTTAAAGCTATTAGAAAGTGATTGTGTTTAGTATCAGCGAGACGGATTTGCCATAGTAAATACACAGACCTAAAGCATAATTACATTTGAAATAAAGAACGATTACTTACTTTTTCAATTCATCTAAATTGTGAGCGATGTTTTTACTAAGTCTTAGAAGGCTTTCGGTTAGTCGTTTTTCTTTTTTCAAAGATTCATCAATCTATGAATTAAAAGATTATTTTTTTTAATATTAACAATTAGTATAAAATTAAGGTTATGGGAAACACGAGAAATCTGTAGGGCGTCCACAAAAAAATAGGAGAAATTTAGCTCATTTCAAATGGAATTTGCGCGACTCTGTGCACAACTGGTACATTAATAAGGAGTATTATTCCGAGTGAAAGAAAATTACAGCACTTACACAAATTAAAGCTTCCAAGAACAACCCAATACCTGTAGTTGTGTGTGTGTAATGCACAAATACTATACATGTGCTGTATGTATATTGACAAAGTATACAGACAGACTGATAGAACTATCATTCCAGCAAAAGTGAATGAACCTGACGTTACAGCATCTTTTTATTAGCCTAATCTTGGGAGAATAATCTGTTCATCATCTTTTAAAGGACAAGAATTTCAGTAATGGAATAACTGAAATGACTGATTGACTCACTTCTCTATTTTCTTCTTCTAACGAATTAATTGCAAGCATGAAATTTGATGGTGAAGCTGACTGAAGATTCAGAGTCTGAAATATTTATTAAACAATTCATTTACAATACTTGTTAACACTTCCAATATGTTGGATACTGATAAATCACTCATACTACCTGTGAAATATATCTTGCATTATTATTACAAAATTTAGGATCGCTAACTTATAATGGATTTAGAAACCTAAATTGAAGAAAACTAGGCCTTAACATGGAGGAAGAGATGTAAAAAGCTTTACAATGAAACAACGAAGACAAGCACTGGTCATGAATTTTAACAACTAGTTTTCACAAGTCCATAACATATTAACACTACTGTTGTACTTAAAATTCTTTTACCTTGCTGAATATCAGAATTTCCATATCAATCAAATAAAAAGAGTAATTTATCAAATAATTAAGTTGTGCGTACACATAAAATTAATAAGCTTATTTTATAACAAGATAAAAAGTGCTTTTCTGAAATACAAATTTTTACATTTACAATGTTTACATGGGGGGGGAGAAAGTACTGTAGAACTACAGCCAAGCTGGAGTTTTCAGTACCAATGGCTCAAATAATCAACTGAAGTATGGATCCAATGACACTCATTTTGAACAGAACAGATCTGAATGCAAATGTGTTTAAGTTGACATCATCAATAGCGTGAGCTAATGTTTCTATTAAAAGTCGAGTATATGATGCTTCTTCAAAATCTGGCAATCTAAAATTCTTTCAATTATTCAAATGTGTTATTGTAGCGCATACTTTAATGAAAGCTAAATAAGTTGCAAGCAATTAAGTTTTAAATTTTCATCTGCACAACTTTCACTCACAGTTAACTACATTAAAATGGTTATTTGATTCTATGATACATTGATTGTACAATGAATGCATCTTAATTTTTCTCAACAAAAAATAAAACTATCACACTGCTGAAGATATCCTTTTTCCAGAGTTAAAATATGGATGACAATTAGCTATTTTAATTTCTTATATAATCAAGTTGTTCTACAATCTGTACAAATTTAAAAGCGCAACAAGAGGCAGGAGTAACACCAGAATGACCAACTAAAAGACCGATTAAACTTCACACCTAATTTATCCTTACTCAAATGGACAAGCTAATTTTAGAAAAGATGACAATGATATAAACACCCAAAGAGCATACTTACGTAATACAAAGATCCGAGAGCATCTAGACATTTTTGTTCTTCAGTATCAAGAATATTTGAAGTGAAATTAAATTCTTTCAAATTATTTTCTAGCTGCTTGTCTGAAATTGATTTTAAACACTTCAAATTTTGTTTGGGATACCAATGACAAGGATAAAATTAAAAACTATTTCTGGCTTCATCAACAATAAATATAACTTTTCAATCAAAGATAAACCCACTGTACTTAAGTTGCCAAAAAGTTTTATTTTAGCTATGATTGATGGAGTAGGCCTATTAATATAAATATCAAATTTTAGTTAACATCCAAAATTTGGTTTTCATAAATTTTTCAAACTTTGATGAAATTACCACACATTTCCACTATAAACAAACAGTACATGAAAAACAAGGGCTTATGCACACTGCTTAAATGAAAAAGTTCAACCAGAGTTAAAACAAATGTCAAATAGGATACTAAGCAAATAAACCAGAGGTGGGGAGTCGGAGTCGGTAAAAATGACCGACTCCCGACTCTGATTCAATTTCTATATGCCAACAATTTACCAGAATACTACTCTGCCCTAAATAAATATCTTCCTGAACTAATTCTAGATTCACATTTCCACTTTTGATTTATTGTTCTGGTAAATCTTAGCAAATGAATTTCATATTTCTATTTTAGGATACTAGGTACCATATAAAAATTAGCAATATATTAATTATTAATTTAATTAGCTCCTATTAGTAATGAGTCGTGGGCCTAGTAGAAAATCAGCAGTCTTTCAATATTTTAAGCTAAATGAGGATGAAAGTATTTTTATTTGTCAAGTAGAAAAGGATGGTAGTGTGTGTAATGCAAAAATTAGTGCTTACACTGGGAAACATGCTAATGCTCCAACTAGAGCCTCAAACTTGAAACGCCATCTACGAAACAAACATCCCAATATTTATAAGGTTGTAGATCAGCATGATAAGGAAAGAGTCTGGAGTCGGAGTCGGAGTCGGAGTCGGTTTTTAAAAATACCGACTCAGGAGTCAGGAGTTTTTGGCCAACTCCCCATCCCTGATTAATAAACCAAATTGTCTTAAGCTTTGACCTTTCAACCCTAAACATTACACTCAAGAGGCATTTAGCCTAGTTAGGAATAAGTGAATATTGTGGTTTTCTTAGTTAAACTTCTCTAACAATTATTATAATAAAACTTTTTTTAAATAAAATTAAGCAAACTCATTTTTGTATAAATCATATACTACTTCCTAATTAAACTCAACTTATCAGTTAACCCAGAGATGACCTGAGATACAGCTACAACACCCACAGTCTGTAAATAAACCTATGGTAGGCCTGCTTTGTTTGTAAACTAGGGGTGCACTGGATATGAATTTTTCATATCCAGCCAGATACCGGATATGGCCATATCTATCCAGCTGGATACATATATATATTAGGTACTGTATTATTTTTACATTCATATTGCTGTGTTTTGTTTTGCATTGAGGGCAAGCTCCACCCCAAATATAAGATAAATAATAATTTAAGTATATTCAGATGTAGTGTGTTTAATTGTTTTCTTCTCTTTCAGGTTCTTGTGTTATATTAAACTATTAAGTATTTAATCATGACAAGTTTTGTGTGGTCGCTGTATACAATAAATGATCCTAGCAATATCACTGCAAAGTGTAATATTTGCCAAAAGATTATCAAATGTGGGACAGAGAAAGGTGGCCAAAAGTCTTTTAGCACAACACCTCTTCATAATCATTTGAAGATTAATCACCCAAAAGAGTATGCTGAAGCCAAAAACGAAAATGACAAAAAAAGAATAGCTGTCCAGTTCAAATTTGGAAGGAGGAGGACTGATTTCCTCTCCTTAAAACTATTGTTTCAAAGCTTCTCTGCACACCCGCATCCTCTGTATTTTCAGTGTTTTTTCTGAATATGGAAACATCTATGAAGCAAGGCAATCCCGAATATTGCCTAAAAGAGGAGAAATGCTCTTGTTTCTGCACCACAATTGAAAAAAGTTCTAAATCACTATTGTTGATTTTTTTTTTTTTTTTTTATTCTGAAGACCTCCAGGCTGAATGGCGCCATCTGACCTACACAATACTGGCCTCCAATTCATTGATTTCATTCCAAGCATTTTATATTGTATTCAATGTATTGTTTTACAATTGTCAAGCTTGTAATGTTTTGTATTGTTTTGAAAATAAAGGAAAAAAAAAAGATAAAAAAGAATGGAAAGCAAGTGCAGGGATCTAGCAATATTTTACTTTTTAAAAAATTTAATGCCGAGACGTTTTTATAAAAAGTAGAGTTGCACCGATGTATCGGTATCGGTATCGGTATCGGTATCGGCCGTATCGGCCACTTTTCACAAAGTATCGGTATCGGCCGATACTGTTCTGAAAACCGATACCGATACTTTGAATTACTGTTTTTTGAAGAAATTATCTTATTTTATATAAAATTAAATTTTTTTATTATACAGTAATATCTTATTTAGTTGTTTAATATATATTTTATCAAAATTAGCAATGTTTACATTTACTAACAAAACAAAAATCATAAAATGTAACTATAGGCCCCTATACAAGATTACAAATATTCAATACAGTAATACAGTATCATATAAATATACAACTTCAAATTACAGTAATAGTTTTCAGTAAAAATGAAAGTTTTGTAAAGCTGTTCATAGATGGCACCACGTGGCATGCATAATCATAAAACCATTCAGTTGCTTGAATGCTTGAATCTTGTGTGTAAAGTTATTGATAATACACTACCATTATATGCATTCATTGGTTTAGAACTTTATATAATAAGATATATATATATATTTCTTAATTTAATTTCAAATATATATTGATAAAATAAAAAATATTTCTGGTAAATAAATTTACAATTCTTATGTATTAATAATGGCTATAGGGCCCAAGTAAGCTAGACCAGCCTACAGTGATAGCAGTAATTTTACTGTATATACCCCAATATATACGTGTATGATAATATAGTTTACAGTAATAAGTTATAAAATTATCATCTTTGTATTAATTTAATTTAAAATATTTTTATACAACATTAAATTTATACAACATTAAATAAGAGCTGTATATTAAAAATTTATACATTTTATTGTAGACAATTTTATAAGTTGTTTGTTTGCAATGTTTTTTACTTTTTTAGTACATTCAATTTTAAACATAATTAAATTACAGGCTCTAGCTATATATTATAATATATTATATTATTATGAAATTAAATGGAACTAAAGTTGGGATTGGGAAAGGCATTTTAAGTTAATTGAGATATTATTTCATTTACTTGAACTTTTATTAATAATCAATTTTAAAACAATTAAAAAGTATCGGTATCGGCACTTTTTTTTGTAGTATCGGTATCGGCCAAAATATTGGTATCGGTGCAACTCTAATAAAAAGCTCTGATTATACTAATAGAACTGTAATCGTTAAGGATGGACAGATGTTATATTTATTCTTGTCATCAGTATTGTGTTGATTTAATATAAAAAGTATTGCTGGACTGGTTTAGGGGTGGGCCCTGGAGGGCTTTCCATTTTTTGTATGTAAAATATTATTTGTAGTGTGTTGTCATCATATTATGGCAGATTTTCATACAGGTGTTAATTTTCTAATGTCTTGGCCTATATCCAGCCAGATATGGCCTATATCCAGCCAGATATGACCCATATCCTGCCAGATACTGGATATTTCGCAATATCCAGCGCACCCCTATTGTAAACATTCCTGAAATTAGTCTCTTTTCTTTAATACAGTTAACTAGCTACAGTAGCTATATTACTCTACATTGGTTATGGTGTACAGCATATGCTAAATAGTTTATTTAGTCTGTGGGGAGTAGCAAGACAATTTGTATATGAAAACTGTAACAAAAATAAAAAAAGACAAAACTTACAATGATTCTCATAAGCATCCGATCTACTATCTAAGTAACCAATGACTTCATCTAAATCTTCAAAGGCTTCTTTATATGCAACCATTAAATGATGCAGTTTGTTGATGTTGGTTTCACTCCTTTCAAAATGAGGGACTTCTGAATCTCCAAGGACTTCTCCCAACCACTTCATAACCTTATTGAAAAACAAAAAACTTCATTGAAGAGAAAATTAATTAGCAATATTAAAAAAAAAAAAAAAAAAAAAAAAACACATTCTTGTTTGGAATATCAATGTTACAAAATCCCACTCGGGTCTATTCTGGGGTTCTGAAAGTTAAATCCTACCAGTTATACAGGATGTCCTAAAAGTCCCAATGTATTTTTTTGTTCACCTTGCAAAGAAAAAGGTTAGTACTTTTGGACACACCCACCAACTTATATATATATAATCAGACATGGGGTAATTATCATTGTAATGGTAATTAATTACAAATCTCTTGTAATGATAATGTAATGAAAGAAATTTTGAGGCAATAATGGTAATGATAATGGTAATGAAAGGTCTATAATGAATCGTTACACATTACATTTTCATTACAGTGTAATTTCAAGATTTTATATATATATAGCTTCTGATTCCTCCCAGTTCCAGCCAGCACCAAAGCAGTGCAAGTTGTTCAATTTTATGGCTGCTCCAGCTCCCTCTACAGCTTCTTAGAACCCTACTGTCAGCCAGGTGGACAACTACCTTGACCAGCCCTGCATTGATGAGGACTGCAATCCCATGACATCGTGGAGGAACAATGCACATCTGTATCCTGATGTATCTGTTCTTGCTGCCAAGCATCTCTGCATCCCTGCCTCCAGTGCACTGGTGGAGTGCTTATTCAGTATTGTAATGATCATTACAATGATAATGAAGTGCTCATAATGATAATGTAATGAAACAAAAATGCTGTAATGGTAATGAAAAATTTCTGGTAATGATAATGATAAACCTTGTAATGACCCCATGTCTGTTATATATATATACACATTTTAACTGCAAACACGCAGTATAATTAACGTAAAGAACGACGCTTGTATAGGAGAATATTCCGCGCAAGATGAGAGAGAATGAAACAAATGAAAAAATGAGTTAACCACCCGGGAATCAAACCCGGGATCTTCCGATTGCCGGTCAGATATGATAACCATTACACCACGGGCCTCACTCGAACAACTGCGTGTTTGCAGTTAAAATGTGTATAATGTTACGGCATGCGGGAGGTGCCCCCTTGGGGCATTGGTTTCTGCGCGTATGTAGGAGAATTACGGCATTTGTTCAAGTGAGGCCCGGGGTGTAATGGTTATCATATCTGACCGGCAATCAGAAGATCCTGGGTTCAATTCCCGGGTGGTTCTCATTTTTTAATTTGTTTCGTTCTCTCTCCTCATCTTGCGCGGAATATTCTCCTATACAAGCGTCATTCTTTACGTTGATATATATATATATATTAATATATATATATATATATATATATATATATAGTTATTCCTGTCTCTTTTGAGGTTAGAGAAAAATATAAAACAAATAAGTTTATTCCAAAATATTTAATACCTAGTTAGTACCCCCACCATTTGCCTTTATTACAGCTTGAATGTGTCTTGGCATTGAATCAACTAATTTTTTGCAAGTTTCAATAGGCATTTTTTCCCATTCTTCAAGAAGCTTATAGCATGAAGTTCAGCTTTAGATGAAGACTTATGCCTCCAGACAACCTTGCCTAATACTACCCACAGGTGCTCTATGGGATTAAGGTCTAGGCTTAGGCTTGGGGGGGGGGGGGGGGGGGGGGGGGGCAGCATTCCAAAAGTTTGATTCCTTTCATGACAAGCCAATTTCCAGTCGCTCAAGATGTGTGGCAAAGTGCATTATCTTGCTGGAATGTAATGTCACCTTTGCTTACTCCTGGGTAAAGCTTTTCCATAGATAGGCCCAGAACTTGCTCTAATATTGCAGTATACAATGAGGAATTCATCCTCCCCTGGCACAAAAACAGTTTTTCAACTCCTCCAGAAGACATGCGACCCCAAACCATTATGCTACCACCACCAAATTTTACTGTAGGGACAATACATTCTGGCTTGTATGCTTTGCTTACTCTTCACCTTACAAACGTTGCACCAGGAGAGCTGAAAATCTGAAAGAATCCAAGAGAAATCAAACTTTTTACGATTCCCTATAAAATCCAAAAGGCAGGGTATTTATCAATTTTGATGGTACAAGGAAATAGAAGGGTTTTACTACTTACCTCAAAGTTACTTTCGTCTGACCAAAGCACATTTCCCCAATCTTCAGAGGTCCAATGTTGGTGTTTTCTTTCCCAATCAAGTCTCTTTTTCTATTTGTCTGACAGCCATGGTTTCTTTCTCACTTTTCATGCCTTGAGATCAGATTCTACAAGCCTTCTCCTCACTGTTCTAGATGACACTGTTTATTGCTTGGGATAGCTCTGCAGCTAGGTCAGATGATGTTTTTTGGCAATTTTGCAAAGATGAGCGTTTCAAGAATCAATCCTCCCTAGCATTAGTAACCCTTTCACTGATTCCTTGGCTTAGATCAGTGGTGCACAAACTTGTTTGATGTGAGGGCCAAACCAACCATCTGTTTTATATGTAGGGGCCAGATATATAGATATTCTATTTTTTATAAATATGCATTTTTGTAACCAGGAGTAATATTTCAGATTTTTCTTTGGGTAGCTACCCTTTTCATGTGAAAAATGTGAATTGAAAAGACCCGTGGGGGCCACATTTGGCCCGTGGGCCAGGGTTTGTGCATCACTGGCTTAGATGCATGGCTCTTGGTGCCCTGAAGACATTTTAAAGTTGTTCAAACAGCGCACCTTGAACATTTAAATTTTCTTGCAAATGAAGCTTATGAAAATCCTTGAGAATGAAAAACCTCAATTTTAGCCCTTTTAGAGTGTTAACTCTCATTTCTTACCCATTGTTCAAAACTTATGAACATCTCTGAAAAAAATCATCAACATTTTGATAAAAGTTTCAAAAAATGAACCATGGAAGCAGGTTTTTATAATACTTCAATTTTTTGAGAAAATAGGTGGAACTCACAAAAATTTAAATTAATTAAAATACCTAGACAAAAGTGCTTGATCAAGGTGCAAATTAGTCATATTATAATCATAAAACTAAACTAATTATTTCACTGGTCAAATATTATCTAATAATCACCATAAGTGAGGTTTCAAGGGGTGGCTAATACTTTTGACCAAGGCTGTATATAAAAATCAACCAACATTATTTAACCCTTTGAGTGCATAATCAAATTTTGAGCATCAATTTTCCAAAGGGAACCAGCCCAAAATTTAATTATGCACTTAAAGGGTTAAGAAACATGCATACACTGTGACAGTTCTTGGTATTAACTTAAAAAATGCTAGCTTGTAGTAATAATAAAAAAATTTCACTTTTGATAGATAATTATCCATCAAAAAATGAAAATTTCTGATACCATGGGGTAAATCTGCTTTTCACACTCAGCAGTAATGAATATTCAGGCAGATATATCCACTTTCACACTCAAAAGGTTAAATTCCAGGCTTTTAAAAATTTTTGAACTGTGTAAGCTGGGCTTCTAAACTAGAAAATATTGCAAAGAAAATGCATAATCACTTACTTCTATTTGTTTGGCAGCCATTTTACAGTGTTATATAAATTTTATATGGTACACTATTTTGCTTTCAAATCTTTAACTGGAGTGGAGGCAAATCTTGAGCTTACCAAACCCAAACTTTGAAAATTAGGTTAGATCAGTATTCTTCAATTCAGAGTAGGCCTATTTGATGTACAGTAATATCTAATTAAAACGATGAAAATTTGATAATTTCAAAGACTTAAACTGTCAAAAGTATCATATATAAGAGTTCCCAATGACCCTGCAATCTTGAGAGAAGGGTCTTTCAATACTTTCTGAAGTATATATTGTATAGGCTCTTTCAAACACTTCTGCTCTTTTACACTTATTTCAAAAAGTTCCATATCATATTTATTGTGATACAAAATGTTCTTTGTTTTAACTTTCCTTAAACTTGGATCAATATCTACTTTGTTTGCACACAGAGCAATAGGTATATCTGAACAAACTCTCGTTATATCTTTATGCCACTGTGGTACATTTTTGTACGTCACTCTTGATGTGACGTCAAAAAACAGAATGGCAGCATCAACACCTATGTAATAATCATCCCTCAGAGGTCCAAATTTCTCTTGTCCTGAAGTATCATGTATAGTAACTTTTAAGTTTCCAGCAGTAGTACCAACCAAAATTTCATGCTTCTCTATTCCTAATGTGGCAATATATTCCTTTCTAAACCCTCCATTATTTAGCCTGTCAACATAGCTACTTTTTCCAGTACCACCATCTCCTACTAATACAATTTTATAATTTCTGATGTCCTTATCAACTGAGCTACATTCTTGAGGATTGTCAGTGGATGCTGCTAAAGTGTTGCTGCTCATTTAATTTATTTGTTAAGATTTAGAGAAATTTTGTCATATCCATTTGTATAAATCTGAAAAAATATTAACAGTGAGGGGCAAATAACTAAATTTGATTAATTAGCTACACTAACAAAAATTTAGAAATTTTATATTATTTAATTTTTTTATGAATTTGGGTAAGCTGATTACAAAAATTATAGGTATTGGTTTCTGTTGCATTGCTTATTTTTCACACCACCAAAAATATTTTGCATGTAAATATACTACTTATGCTATATTTTAATTTATTATGAAAGTTTTAGCATAAAGAAAAAACATCCCTTTATCAAATTAAGTCAATAAATCATCTTAGAACATCAATTATTTAATTAAAACAGCACGTCTCATGTATTATGGCATATTAATTGGGTCATTTAGAAATGATTTTTTGATTGGCTCTCTTTTGTAATCACCATCATTACTTTGAAGCAAACACCAGATGTAGTCACCCATCATGGCTGCACCCAACCTTCCCTGATACCTCTTCTCCATAGTTTGAATATCCTGATGGAACTGTTCACTATGCTATGTTCTTCACTCATCACTTAAATTTGCTCTGAAGGAGTCAAGTAGAATGTAAATAGTGAAGCTTCAATGACATTCTACAGCCGTCTTTTTCAAAATTTTCAATCAAATTTTCAACAAGCCCTTTGTAGTTTTCACTTTTGGTATTTCCCTGAAACCCATATACTATAAGCTGTCACAAACTTTTCTCACCTGCCAAGTTTGAAAGTAAAAGCATTCAAATTCTGGACAAAGAGTATCATGCAACATCAACTGAATTTATTTTTTAAAATTTGCCATAAATGTCATGCCATTCTTTATACCAATTATATATACAGCAATTCTATTTATGAATCATTCCACTGCTAAAGTATTTATTATTATTGCTACTAATCAAAGCAATATGTAAGACAGTCTATATTTTTATCAAGTTGCCCAGTCATAAGAGACAAAATAAGTAAAGAAAATGTTGCTAAAACAGAAACTGATACCTATAGGCCTATAATGATACAAATGATAGTTCTCCCAATACATTGGCATTTTATTTGAAATTAATTACAGTCAGGACCCATATTATGCAAAATGTCATACATGTGAGTTATAACACTTGACCAATTATCTGGAGAATGTGAATATAAAATGCTGTATACATGAAAATTTCTCAACCAAATCTGGGGTCTATAACACAATCTGATATTCATTAAATTTTAATGTAATAATTAATATTCATGCTGACAATTGTAGTACCTACATTGACTAACTATTTAAATGTGCAATTTAGCTCATGGTTAAATGCACATTTTTTAATTCAAGGGGGCATTGATCAATTTATTTCATCCTACAAAGAGCTCCACAAAGACTTGCAGAGAAACACAAAGCAGAAGGTTACATCATTCTTTAAATGTGTTTCTGCATGAGCTCCCTCAATGTCCACCACATCACAAGAGGAGGAAGTTGCTGGATCCTCCATCTAATTTGTAAATGTAGATTACAGTACTATTAATTACTAAATTTTGTTTATATTAATGGTGTGTCCTACATGTAAGGTACCTAATTTGTAAGTAAATACATACTATTAAGTACTTAATTTGTTTTTTATGAAATTAAAGTATTTATTATGAAATTAGGTTACTGACTCTTGGTCCCAGATCCCTATCCCCTTATTTTCCACAGACTTAATGTTCCAGATTAAGTGAGGTTTTCCAGGAACCTATCCCTCATGTAATACAGGACCCAACTGTAATTACAATTCTCTAATATGTTATGCCATGACCATAAATAGTACTGTACCATAGAATGGGGTGACTTTGCCATAATACTGAAAATAAGTTTCAGTTCAGTAATTTGAAGTATTGTACCAGTACTACCTGCTATAAATTGTTTTATGTTTGTATGTATAGTACACATACAAGTATATAGCTCTGAATAATGCAGACTACATTTAGTCACTTATCTATGGATTTGGGGAGCATTTATAAAAAAAAATTCACATTTTTGCAACATTTGAAACTTTTAATTGGTTATATAGAACCACTTATCCAATTATCATGAGCTTTAATATATTAGCTGGGTCATTCCACATCAAGTGGACCAATTTTGGAAAAGTGCCCCACTTCACCATGTCAGATTTTGTTCTAACTTTGCTCACAGATTCCTTTAAGTCTTAAAGGAAGTTCTGCAAAGTGTTAGTTCCATATCTCTTGTGGTTCTGTCACTATGGCTCCAAGAGCATGGGCTACTTTGTCAATCACATTGAGCACCAAATTATTTGTGCCATTTTTAGCTAGTCAGCATTCCACAGTAACAAATCCTTCTGTTCTGAAAATGTGCTCCTAGGGTCAAAATTTACTGTAGATTTCAAAACTCACATTACTAGAGCTCTAGGAAGTACAGATTTTCCATAAAATATCCCCAAAGTAGGCTTCAAATTACATTTTGATTCCTGGGAAGCCACTTTTAGAAAATTATAGCTCTGGATCTGCTTGACTCTGAGCTTTTGTTAGAAACCAAGAAAGTACTGCCCATATGCTACAAAATGTTTCAATCTGGATCTTCCTACCTGTTCTAGTTGCTGAATTATAAGGCATCAAAAATGGCAGAAATTAATTTATGTGACAAAAATGCCCCATCATGTGGGATGGCTCACACCATACTCTAACAAAAACCAATGAAAAGAGCATCTCCTGAAATACTAGGGCCTAGTTTTTTATTTTGGTGTCTTGCTTTTTTGTAGGTCTAGTAGAGCTTTGAAATTTTGTTCTGTGTGATGTTTCTAGCATTATAATTGTTATTTCATTGGCACAATGTCTTATTTTTCTTTTGTTCTTATTACTAATTATATAGTGCAGGACTAGGTGCTATGTGCTAGGCTATACATAATATTTTTATTTATGTTCAACAACATGTAATACACGACTTATTATTATTTTCAGATCAAAACTGAAAATGGCTGAATCATCAGATACTAGTAGTGTTCATGTGGGAGAACCCATGGAAACAAAGAAAACTGGAAGCTTGTTGTACTATTGGAAATAAAGAGGAACAGAGTGTCACCTGAAAACATATTCCAGAAAATGTGGTTTGAAACTGTTCACAGAGCTGACAGTTCAGGAAAGACTACTACTTTTTCTTCGAACAGGAATAGAATTAGTCCAATTTAAGGAAGATGCATGCATATGCTTGCACCATGAACAGCTTCTTTTGACCAGATATGAGTCTGCAGAAGCACTGTTGCAACCCATTTGAATATCATAAATCAACATTACCCAAAAAATCACTTCGGGCAATTGACATTGCAACAGCTCAATTGTTGAAGGAAGACTGGCAAAGACATCAAGCCTGGACAGAAACTTTGTCCTGATTGCAGGAAACAGAGGGCTGAAATACAAAGAATCAGTTCAACATCATCAAGTGAATCATTTGATCCACCAGAAGCACAAAAGCAGAAACTAGACACCAGCTGTTCAGCACTTGACATTTCCCTTGTAAAGCCACAAAAAGTGAGTGAGAGAGATTTACCAGGATATGTCAAAAGAAAGACAAGCACAAGAATGGCAGCTCTTACAGGGATTGATGTGGGTGAAATGGAAGCTAGCACAAGTCAGCAGAGGTGCAGAAATTGTGAAGATTATGAAATACTGTTGGAAGAATTGAAAAGCCAAGTGGAATTATCAGACAAAGAAAAGAAACTGCAGATTCTAACTCTGGAGCCTAACACTAACGACAATATTATCCAAAATATTACCATTATCAAAAGGTATTATGTCTATGACCATAGGAATATTCGTTACATCTTCTATAGTAAAAACTTGACGTAAAAAATTTGTTTAGCAAGGTAGCCATTTCCTTGTTTTCAGAGACACGATCTCCATTTACATTTTTCAATGGACCTAAGACACTTTTTACTGGATTTCTATTATTGACGTATTGAAAGAATCGCTTGGGGTTTTCTTTACTGTCACGAGCTATGGAGATTTCAAATTCGCGCTTGGACTTTTTTATTACACTTTTCGCTTCACGCCTCAGAGATATGTAGTTGTTTCATAACAAATTGTCTTTATCGCACTTATGTTGCCTATAAGCCCTATCTCTACTCTTTATAATGTCTCATACTCTAGAAGTAAACCACAAGGGCTTGTTGTTTACTTTCGCATGCTTAATTTTGTACGGTACACATTCCTCATTTATAGTCCTAAATACATTACGAACGATTCCCACATTAGTTTGCGTTGGAGTTCCCCCATTACATTTTCCCAATTGATATGTGAAAATTTATTTCAAAATTTACTAAAGTCTGCGTGTTGGAAGTTAGGAATTTTAGTCGAGTTAGTTGGTTTCGAGTGACTTACTGAGAGGACAAACTCTACCATATTGTGATCACTATTGCTCAATGGTTCTATTACTTGAAGATCAGTAATTAGCCTATCATCCGTAGTTATTACTAAATCTAAAATACTGTTACTTGGTGATTAGTTGACATCTACCATTTTCATCATGGTGGTGATAGTGACAAATTCAAATTTTTTCTAACATAATTTCCTTAAACTTCACCATAAAATGCTATCTCCCTAGTACCATATATAATTAATTGTAGTGTGATGTACATATATTTCTAAAGTCAAAATGGGGGTTAATATTCATCTTTTAACCCGCTCACACGCGGTTAAAACAGTATAATATATTGAATTGCCATTCAAAACTGACTAAGAAAATATATATCTTATCTTGTGCAGATTTGTATAAAATATGTTTTATTAAAATATATTTCTTATTTTTTGCATTTTTTTAAAAAATATATATATATATATATAGACTATTTGGTGACTATTCCCTATTTTTGGTGATTCAGCTACTTCTACATAATTCAGTTTGTCCTGTTTTAAAATTAAATCATTATTAGCAATTGTTGGTCTGTTAGTTCAGTGTTTTTGTGACCACAAGTATGACATGGCAGTTTTGCATATTTGACTTTGAAGACGTAATCCACCATATTGCCCTTGATGAAGACAAGAGTTTAGACCTTTTTTTCAATCACGGAATAATTAAGACATTCATGACCTGCCATAAATGCAATAGTACTTGTATTTTAAGAAAAGACCAGAAGGTCTTTAGGTGTGGTAAAAAAAATCCTAAAAATAAACGCGAGTACATATTTGAATGCCTGTGGAAGGACGTGAAATTGTGGGTTTTACGTGCTGCGAACAAACACCCTCATTACCGGAAATATTTTGTGCGGTACTTGTTCCTAGCAAAACATACCGATGAGTCCACAAAATTGCATCACTTCCTGACTGCAATTGCAGAACTCTACCCTTTGCAATAAGGTAAGGTATTGTGGTTAGGCCAATCAAATACCCCCAATTAGGCCAACTGTACGCCCTTGATGATTTGTTAGGTTAAGTCATGATATTTTCATTAGTTTAAATGAAAAATGATGAGTGCAAACTTTTCTGGTTAATTTTAAGAAGTTTGTCAAAACTATCATCCATTTCCTATGCAAATGCATAGTTTTCAAGATGACAATATCTCGAAAACCATGCATTTGCACAGGAAACGGATGGCAGATTAGTGCAAAAACACTCAAAATTGATCAGAAAAGTTTCTCATCATAAAAACAACTGGGTGGTAAAAATGAATAATTACAAAAAGGTAGTATATGTTTATAAAGTGCATAATAACCTGAAATCATGCATAACAGTTTGGGCATTTGGCAACCTCAGACTACCAGAAATGCATTCCTAATATAAAAAATGAATATACTAATGCATAATTTATAGAAATTGAATAGTTGAGTTATTCTAAACATTTACTTACATATATTTAAATAATTCCATCTCAACAATATAATACTGAAATTGGTTATTATTGAATATTCTATCAACAATGACCTTAAACCTCCACAATAAGGTAAGTTTAGTATGTATATATTATCATGGGAGGGTCTGGGAGGCAAAGCCCCCTAGTTAGCACATGTAATCAGAGCACACACGGGTTAAGGTTAAGTTATATTATATATTTATATACACACATGTTCCTAGCCCATTTGGTTTTTGTTAATATCCAAAATACAGTTTTCTAATGTATTTTGGTATTTGGTTCATATATGACCAATTTAGTGGACCAAAATGGGGGGTAAATTATAAAGTTGAAGAAATCCTTGTTCCACATTAATGCCCTTGTTCCTTTGGATCAGATAGACATGTCAGCAAAATTTTGGTCAAATATGAGAATATTTAGGGGTCCCGAGATTTAATGACTTATAAAAAAATTTCCAATGAATAGGCGCGCTTAGAACATCAATGATCAACTCAACTCTTGAGTTGCAACTTATGAAAAAATTTCTTATTTAAGAAATTTTTGGTGTTAATAGAGTACAAAAAACAATCTTAGATCATTATTTCAGAGAAAATTATTAATAAGGAAAACAAAAATTTTGGATAAAATATATCCTTAATTGGTCAACTCTAAATTAAAGGCTTTGCCTAATTGGCTTGAACCTTTTAGTTATCCTTTTTATCTCCTAATTTAACTGGTTTATTTTACTATTTCAGAAATTTAATTTTTTAAACAAAAAATGGCTACTCGTTCTAAAACTAAAGTTTGGCTCATTGGCCATTTAAATAAAGATATACTTTGTTGCCGCTTACCCACAAAACTGCAAGTTTTGCAAACATATTTCTTCCATCAAAAAGAGGAAAAATTGGGACGAAGAAGATCCATTAATCTTTGCTTAGATGAAGTGATGACCTACTGGGAGAAAGCCAGGATTCCCACAATGCGTAGAGACAGTGCCATCCGAAAGATTGACTCTTTAAAAGCTGTTATGATAAATTGATGAAAAACAGAAAAAGGCCCGAGGAAAAATGCTGTATTGAAGAAGCTATGTTTAAAGATGAAATTAAGGCTGAAATTCTTGATATTGGTCACTCTAATGCCCTTTTGATGATGTCAAATGAAGACGACAAGCTTTTCTACTTAAGCCAGCAAGAATATCCTACACAAAGTAGCATGGGTACAGTAGACCAAATTCTTGCAAAAAGAGAGAAAAGAAGGCTTCATCGTGAAGAATTAGAGTGTGAAAGAGCCCTCAAAGAGCAGAAGCGATCTAAAAGATCATTCTTGCCTGCCAATAGAGATGATTTCACATCGTCATCATCATCAACTAATGACGACAACCTTGAAATTAATTTTCAAGGTCCCTCTGAAGAGCAATTTAAAAAGAAAATGTTGGCTCCTAAAAAGTCAAAGCCTATTGACAAAAATGTTGTAGCAGCCTATGATAGAATGAATCTTTCCAATCGAGATGCAGCTATGTCTTATGCTGTTGTTGCTCAGTCTTTGGGCCATAATTTGGAAAACATTACAGTGTCAAAATCTACTATGCTTCAAACTCATCAAAAGTTACGCAAAGAAATAGCAACAGAATATCAAGAGCAAGCATTTTGTCCTGGAGAGCCTTTAGTTCTTCATTGGGATGGAAAAATACTCCCAGAGATATTAGGTTAGTTTTTTTGTCTGATTAATTTAGCATATTTATATTTTCTCTCTCAGGTGAAAAACTTAGTTGTGGGTCTGGTTTTCACACCTAGGCAATGTGTTATTATCTGGTTGGTTTTAATTAAACATTTTGATAGCTAAATTTCTATTTAATTAGGTTACATTTCACTGTCTGAAGCTAGTTTTCACAATCTACACCATTTTACCTTCAAATTAAAATAAATCAAGTTTAATTTAAAATTATATATTATATATATATAAATTATAATATATATAAATATATTAAATATAAAATAAAATATTAAATATATAATATATTAAATAAAAATAAAATATTAAATATATAATATAATATACAGTATATATAAAATAAAATATTAAAAATAAATATATAAATTATATATAAATTATATATTTTAACTTTTTCTTGCAGGCGAAGGAAGAATGGAAAGGATTGCAGTGTTAGTCAGTGGGAATGGTGAAGAGAAATTGCTGGGAATTCCTAGTCACTGCTGGCACAGGTACGGAGATGGCTCGTGTTTGCATTTCTCTCCTGCAAGAACATATGACCCAGAGAATTATTGGGCTGTCATTTGACACAACAGCATTCAATACCAGAATCCATGCTGGAGCTTGCACTAAAATTGAACAAGAACTTGGAAAAGAGCTTTTATATTTAGCCTGCAGACACCATATTTATGAGATTGAGATTAAACGACATCTGTGGTACCTCTCAGAAACACTTGTTGGATTAAGCTTCTTTGACAAAAGCATATCCCTTGAAGAAAAGGAGCAAATGCGAAATAATATCAAAATGCCTCCAAGAAATAAGGGACTGAAACATTTAGAAGCAAAGGTAACCCTAGCTTCTTTTAAAGAAAAAAGGATTTCTGATTTTACTTCAAGGACTAAATCTCTTTTTGATGCTCTACATCTCAATTCTCTCTTCACTGAAAATTCTGCATCAACATGGGGAATAGATCCTGAGTACCAAAGAGGCTGTGCTAGAGTTCGTGCCCTTAGAGTGACAAATGACACAGCTGAGCGGGGTGTTGCATTGATTGAAAAATTTAATCAAGCAGTGACAACTAAAGAAGAGGACAAACAATACCTGCTCAAAACAGTTTTCAAGAATCGTAAAGAATTTCCAACAAAAAATAAAGCAGAACTTATGAAAATGAGGAAAAACTAATTTTTTCAGCATTAAAAGGAAAAGTGCAATTTTCTCGGGACCCCTAAAACTTGACGTAGAGGTTTCAAATTTGTAATTTGATTAAGGTAAGCAAAAGGAATAACATTACTCATGTGGAACAAAGATTTTTAAACCTTCATTTTTTTGGTCCACACTAAATTGACCATTTCTAGCAAAAATAAACCAAAATATAGGAAAACTTTAATGTTTCATAACTTTATTTTGGTTCATTTGCGCAAGATATGAATTTCAGTATTGGTGAAACATTCAATAATTACCCTGAAATTGAAAGAAAAAAATTTCTACTCCACCCTTATTAATTAAGTGACTTCTCTTCATTAGGTAGACTCATGAATTATAGGTTGTACTACCCATAAATGACCAAAAAAATAAAAAATAAAAACCCACCAAGGCCCACCCCTATACCTGCCTAGTTAGTGACTTGATTCCAAGCATTTTCCAAGTTTTACACGAGGTTTTACATGGTCAAAATCAAATTCCTGGCATTTTCTAGGTTTTACAGGTTGTTTGCCACTATGTACGTACTACAATGTGAACTGTGTTGATTTATTTAAGTGAAATGCAAGATTATTATATAATAAAGTGATAAGAGAAAATATGGAAAATATCTACGAAAATATTTTTTTAGTCATAATAGTAGATTTTTGGAATGACTTCTCATATGATGCAAACAGTAGTTCGTTAATTAATTTTAAGAAAAATTTAGACATTCCTGAATAAAAGGGATAGTTTAGAGGTTTTCTTTTTTCTTTTATAGCTCATGACTTGGATAACCTCGATAGAGATGGCCTGGTGGCTTCAGGCTTTCCAAATGAGATATAATATGACAATTCTCGAGTACTGCTGAATAGTATGAAAGAAATTTCATTCGAACAAACGTTAACTACAATTCTAACAATATACAACTGTTGTATATTAATTAAAGCAACAGAACTTGGCAAAAAATATACTATATTTCACAATAAAATAACAGAATTTGACACAGCAAAACACATTTCATATTTCACAGTAACAACAAAGATAAAACAAAATCAGGGAATTGAGAACCTCGAGAACTCAGAAGCGAAAAAATGATTGCATTTTGAATATTTGGAAGTTACAAACTGGAGTACTGGACAAATGGAAATATGGTGAACAACAACAACAAACAAACACTTTATTTCAGACCAAATAGGTACAAATCACTGATCTCTATAAAACGAAATGAAAATGTAGGGCCTCCGAGAGGGCGGGTAAGCCAGGTTAAATCCCCGGGGCCCCGGAAAGAGGGGGGGGGATAAAATCTAAAAATATTAATAATGCAATTGATTAAATAAGAGGAAATATAATTAATGAACATACATTTTATAGAGATTATCATACTGTATGGTTTGAATAGTGACTTGGATATATAATCAGTTTGCTTATTATGTACACAAAAAACATTCATAATAAAATACTGAGTAAACAGGGGGGCCCGTAGCAGCTCTCGCCGGCCCTGTGAAAATGAAAGGGTTTATTGGCAGACCATAGTCCATATGACATATATTATTAATACAATGAGAGTTCACATACTAAGGATAGGAATATACACAGTTACTGAGAAATAATACAGTAATGTCGAAGTTAAGTGGAACTACAGACAGACGTTTTCATACCATGAATTCCATAGCTTTGAAGATACACGGACTCATAGATAGCTTGGATAATCGGGTTGGTTGATTTTTTAATTTTTTGCATTAGACTATATTGAGCACGTCTTGTTACCTCTGGAAAGCTCGGGACATTGCAGGTAGCAAACATTTACTGGATAGCACATCAGCCTATATTCGTACATAATGAATTGACACCATCGAACCGCTATATTGGTACTCCCACAATGAAGAATTCAAACACTTTTCCGTTCCATATCTTCTGAACAAATGAGAAGGATGAGATGATACTTTATGCAATTGTTACCCACCCCAAGAGGATTTGTCATTGCTCACTCTCGAGGTCACAGCATGGGTCAGAAGGTTTTTCGCGTTTTCTTCATAACTCTTGAATAAGTGAAGGGATTGAAATAATATTTTACACAAATGTTACCCCAGGGTATAAAATAAGTGTGCAGTATTCCCAAAATGTACAGTGTTCATTGTAATTTTTGTAGTGTTAATGCTGATTTTGTGCAGTTAAAAAATATCTACAATAATATTACTTAGATTATTTCAGGATGAACACTACACAAATTACAATGAACACTACATTTTGGGAACACTGCATGCTTATTTTATACCCTGTGTTACCCACCATGGCACCATCAGTTGATTTATAATTGCCCACTCCTGGGTCATGCCTTCAAGGTCACAGCAGGAACCAGTGTGTTTTTCGTGTCTGCTCCATAACTTTTGAATAAATGAAGGGATTAGGATGATATTTTATACAAATGTTATCAGTGGCAGCGGAACATTTCCCATTAAAGGGAGGCTCCAACCATATGAGCAGGTTAACTTGAAAGTGAACAATGTGGTGGATTGGTGTGACAAAGTCTGCAGATCGACACACCAAAAAAAAACCTTAATAATAAAACCTAATATTGATCTGGCAGCACAGGTTTTGACGGATTAGGGCAGATAGGCAGCGATGATGTTTTGGGATGATCATTAGCATTGCTGTTATTGATGTAGTACTGATTGTCGTTGTTGCTGTTGTTTGTTATTTTATTTATTTATTGGGTTCAAAATCCCAGCTGAGCCGTGAACAGCCAAGTTCTAAAGGGCCAATTCAACCTACAACCCAAGTTAGGCTAAAATTAAAACTTACGGATTTGAGATCCTATTAGGTCCTACCTCAGGGTTGCTGACTCGATGCAGGCCTACCTTAGACCTTAGTTACACGAATTTAATATAAAAACAAAAGGGGTACTATTTATGGTCTTCTTTCTCAACCTTGCAACAACAACGCAACCTGGACTATTGCACGATGCAACAATCTTGTATCTAAATAACCAAACTGAATTGCAAGAGAGCTCTCTATCAGACCACACCCTGTACGTACGACATCCCACAAATGAGTAGAAAGGACGCGCAGCACCCCAAAATGCCACCACCTGAGAGCTCAACAATGCTAGCTCTAAATTAAGTGAATTTTTCACTAACCTTACAATTATGAGATGGATATATACACACCTTAACTTAATATATACAAGCAATGCTGCCTCAATCAGCTTAGTCATCATATCGCCTTGGGACAACAATGGTTCTTCCTCTTCTAGATTTTCTAACACTCCCTACCGAAGAGGCATTGTTGTCATTACCTTCTGCAAGGTTAGCCAAGCCTTCTCCATGAGGCTGTAACTCAAATGTTTCATCTTGACTATCTGTGTTTTTGCTGATTTCTAAAGCATAGAGTTTTTGTATAGGTCTCTTTAACTTTCCTCCTGAAGTCTTTACCAGTGCAGACCTAACTAAATTGTCTTTGCCAACAAACAACTCTTCAATTATGCCAAGCTTCCAGCATTGCCTTGGTCTTTCATCCCCAATCATTACCACTTCTCCCACCTTGATACAATTTGCATTGGAGCCCTTTACCTTGCCTGATGGGTAATAATTGAGTTCTGGCAAGTATTCCATCTGCCACCTCTTCCATAACTGATCTTGTAGCTCTTCAAGGTACCTGAACCATCTGGTTAACTCTCCTTGAGTGCTCTGGATAGGCTGCAAGTCTTCTGGCACACTGGGGCTTGATGTTAATCGTTTACCACAAAGAAAATGATTTGGTGTCAATGGCTCCGCATCCTGCATACTGTTATAAACAAAAGTGATAGGCCTACTGTTCACCATTGCTTCTACTTCACATAAAACAGTGCAGAATTCTTCTTTGCTCAAATGAGCATTAGCTAAAAGTTTCTTTAATGGACACTTTACACTTCTCACTAGCCTTTCCCAAAATCCTCCCCACCATGGTGCTCTCTCAACAATAAACTTCCACTGTACCCCTTGGTGTGAAAAGTAGGATTGGAATCCTTCCTCTTTTAGCAAGGACCAAATTTTTTGGAGTTCCTTTGCAGCCTTTTTGAAGGTTTTTGCATTATCCAATATGATTTTATTTGGGAAACCCCTTCTGTTCACAAACCTTTTAAAGGCCAAAAGAAATACATCACTACTTAAGTTGCTTACCAACTCCAAATGGATTGCTCTGGTGGTAGCACAGGTGAAAAAGACATACATAACCTTTGTTAGACTCCCCTCGCTCATACACATAGACTGGCCCTGCAAAGTCTACTCCCACTACATCAAATGGGGCAGTATAGACACACAGTTCTCTTGGAAGTGGAGCCACCTTTTCATAATAAGGCTTTGCACTCCAACGCTTGCAAACCACACATTTATGCAAGACCTTTTTTACTAGTCTAATTTTGGGAATCCAAAACTGTTGTCTGATCTCTATCACTTCTCTAACTCCAGCATGTAACAGCTTATGATGAGTATCCAGGATCAAAAGGTCCACAAAGTGCCCCCCAGAAGGTAGCAAAATTGGATGTCTTTTCTCCTCTGGAAGCCCAGAAAACTGTAGTCTACCTCCTACTCTCAATAAATCCTGATCCAAAAACACATCCAAACCCTTGAGCAGAATGTATTGGTAGAACCTGTAATGGATGGCTGGTGAGCAATTCCGTCTCTTCACCAAATTTTTCCTTCTGCACATATACCACCCAGTATTTCCTGGCTTGCTGAATCTCATTACTGTCCAGAATTCCTTCCCTTCTTGTTTCTCCCTTAATATTGTTGGTAAATCTATATACCCATGCTGTCACTCTTAACAATCTTTTCAGACTGCTAATGTCCTCAAGTCTCAATATGGGGTCCTGCTGCATAACTTGACAACTGTTCACAACGCATTTTCTCACCTCACTCACCCATGCTTCTTCAGCCTGGCATTCTCCTACAATAGGCTGATTAGAAGGCCAGTTTTCACTTCAAGTTTTAGCCACTCTGGCCCATTCCACCACAAACTTGACTGTGCAAGATCTTTCACCAAAATTCCTCGTGTTGGTAAAACAGCGGGGTTTTGGGTGCCTGGACAATGCTTCCATTGCTTGGGATCTGTGTGCGCTTGAATTTCCTCCACCCTATTGGCAACAAATGGTTTCCATTTCCTTGCCTGACTTCTTAACCAGTGCCAAACTATAGTGGAGTCTGTCCAATAATAGCTTGGAATTTCATAGAGGGCCAAAGACTTTCGCACTGTAACTGCAAGCCGACTAGCAATAACGGCACCCATCAATTCCAACCTTGGAACAGAAAGCCTTTTCAAAGGTGCTACTCTGCTCTTTGCAGCAACCAACTTGCAACTTACTTCCTCTTGCAATGCGCCTCTTATATAAATACAAGTTGCATAGGCTTCCTCACTTGCATCACAAAAGATGTGCAGCTCCAAATTGTCTGGACTATTGTTCAACTCCCCAAAGTACCATCTGGGGATTTCAATGTCTCCAAGATGTGCCAATTCTTTGAACCAATATTTCCACCTTACCACCATATGATCAGGTAACTCTTGGTCCCAACCAAGTCCAATTTCCCAGAGGCTCTGAAACCAAATTTTTGACTATCACAAATGGAGCCAGGAATCCAAGAGGATCAAAGACCTTTGAAGCCAAACTAAGAGCTGTACGTTTTGTCCACCTTGTCTCATTCTCAGCCAGCTCTACTAAAGATTTCCCATTGAAGGTAAACAAATCATCATCTTGCTGCCAAACAATGCCTAGCACTTTTGCGTCTATTGCCCACAACTCCTTAATACCAGACTTCAATACTTTCTGCTGCATCAGGTACTACACAGGACTGACTCATAAACTCTTGTAATTGAGAATGATTGGTCTGCCATTTTCTAAGCTCCATGCCAGCCTCCCTCATTATATCTCTAGCCTCCATGAATATCTGTTTAGCCATTTCTGTATTATCCACGGAACACAGCAAATCAACATAAAAAATTTTCCTTATGTGTTCAATAGTATTAGGATAGACTTCAGAATATTTTTTAAAATGGTACTGCATAGTAGCTGCCAACAGAAATGGACTAGAGCTGAGGCCAAACAACACTGATTTCATTCTATATGCTTGAACCTTAGGTTCATTTTCCAACAAGTCTTTCATATCCACCCACAGATATCTTACTGCATCTCTGTCCTCTGGTTTTAACTTTATCCGCAAAAAAGCTTGCTTCACATCTACAGTCAATGCTACTCTACCAAACCTGAATCTCAGTAACAAGGAAAATAAATCTGCATTTAAATTTGGCCCAGCATCCAAACAGTCATTCAAGGACACACCACCTTTGTCCTTGGCTGAGCCATCAAAAACTACCCTCAGTTTAGTGGTAGTCTTGTCTCGCCATACCACTGCATGGTGTGGCAGATAATGTGCCTCCTGGTTCACCAGCTCACCTTGCACCCTTTCAGCATAGCCCTCCCTTACATAGCTTAGGATGGCCTCATTGTATTCAATTAACAACTCATTCTTTCTTAGCCTGTACAATGAAGTCTCCAACCTCCGATTAGCTAGCTGAAGGTTTGAACCAGGTTTGCAAGAATCCTTCCAAGGGAGGCCAACTTCATAGCAACCATCTCTAAACCCAATCCCTTTTTCAAATTGCTCTAAAACATCATTGTTCACTGTACTTGCCTGTTTGTCATTTATGCCAATAGATTCAAGTTCCCAAAACGCTTTCAAATGCCTTTCCAAACCATGGCTGTTCTCCTCAATCTTAACAAAAAGAGCCTTAATTTCCATTTCATTGCAATAGCTACCATGTAGCATCCAGCCTAGCTTACTTTCAATAGCTACCAGGCCTTGAGATGTATGGACAATATTACCAGTGATGAAGTCCCAATAATAGTCAGCTCCAATCAAAAGACTAATATCTTCTGTTCCTTCAAACTTATTATCACCCAAATTAATTCCTTTAACTTGCAATTCTTGGACACATGCCATATCTAAACAAGTAGTGACTGGAGCACAAAGTTCCTCAATCTCTACAGCTTGGACCTTGATTGTGGGACTTTGCGGTAACAACCCTTTAACCAGAACTTCTACCTTCTTAAATTTGGTTCAGTTTTGAACAGAACCCCCAAACCCAGAAATTCTTAAATTTTCCCTCTTAAGTTCTTTAAACTTCAATTTTCTAGAAATTCTGGTCTTAATAAAACTCCAATGGCTACCACTATCAAACAACACTCTTACAGTAGCTTCTCCCTCATTCCCAATTAATAAGGCTGCAGGGTCATTCCATGTCAAGTCAGCCACGTAAAATACACACCCCTTTCAATTTTGCTCATACTTGGCACAATAGCAGATATACATGCCAAACTTAAATTCCCAAATTATTAGAGCTGACTGACCTTTGGTTACTGAGATACAAGGTCACAAAGTTGTGACATTTTGACCTTTTTTGCGTTAAATGACTATTTTCAAACGGTGTAACTAAAAAACTATTAAAGCTAGAGCATTGATTTTGGTCTCATTTTAAAGCTCTTTAGTAGCCCCTTGTTTATTGTCTCTTGTTAAATATCTCTACTGTGAAAAATAAAAAAATCCCTTCAAAAGTTGACCTTTGACCTTGAATAAAAAAAAAATACCTTCTCCTAAAAAATTCAATTTTTTTACATTAATACCTTGAGTCATGTACAACAAAATCCCAAGAAGCTGTAAGTGGCTGATAACTAGTTCAATGTATAAAAAATAATGAATTCAAGCAACATTTTGAAAAAAGTCATTTTATACAAAAATTGTCAAAAAGTCATGACTTTGTGACCTTGTATGTCAGTAACCATTTTTGTCTAAGGTCAGCTCAATCTCTTACAAATACAACCCATATCTACATACTATCTGCAGCCTTCTACAAACAAGCAAATGCTTATTTTTAAATATTTGTTCTTTACCCACCTCACCTGTATGTTGTGCATGTATGTGATGGTTTTCAGTAGTTGACAAGATTCTTGTGGGCCACCCAATTTATTGTGATTTCTAGAAGAGAAAACAATTTTTAATGTATACCTAGATAGCTACCTAATTAACAAATACAAGTAACATATTAAAATGTACATACAATATGTATAGGTATAGTGCTCATTGATTTCCATTTATCACAACTTAAAATGTATGCAGTGTATATATAGTTACATGACCATTTTAATTTTGAATTCTTACCTTTCTGTGCTGTAGATCTGCCAAAGCTTTGGATGCCTTCAAAGTAACTTCTTTGCAAATCCTGTATGTTCGTCCATTAGTAGTAGATGCCTCAACTTGTGTTAGAATATCTGAATATGGTAAGATTAATTCATCTGGTCGACCAGGATACACAAATGATGGGTTTGGGCCATGAGGATGAAGGAATGTGACTTTTACTTCTCTATTCTCTGGTATCTTTTCCAGCACATATGCCACCCACCAATGGCCATCATATGCAGCAGTAACAAAACCATGTATTTTCTCCTCAGTCACAACTTCTTCCTTTTCAGTAACTTTCTCAATAATTTGAATAATGTTTAACCTTAAGAGAAGTCAATGAAACTGGCTGTAAATGGTGTAATTTCTGTGTACCAGCAATAGTCCTTGCAGTTGAGTGTCTTTCTTGGAGAAGTTGGCTTTCCTCTTCATGCTCTTTATTGGTTGAAAAATGACATTTTATATTTACAATATTTTCACTTGCAAATGTATATAACTGTTCTGCAGTAAGGTCATCATTCGTTGTAGACTAGCTTTTGCAGCTAATCTCTTAACTGTGCCTCCAACACCATCACAGGGTCCCTTTCCATGACTTGTTGCAAAAAAATTCCATTCTGCCTCAATTCCAAAATCATCTCTGTGATGGCAAAGATTCAAAAAGTTTTTGCAGTTCTTATACTGTCCTGCACACCCATCTGAAAAGTAAATTATTTTGTGGATGGAACCGATGGATGAGATATTATCTTTTAGGAATTTTATCAGATGCTTTTGAAACAAATGTACAGCAACTGTGTTATGGATGTTACACTCTGAAATAATAACAAAGCTAAGGTGAGCAATCTCATCTTCCTTTTTATAGTAAATAACAAATGGATGTAGAGTAGCCATCTCATTGTTCCAGTGAAAGCTCTGAACCTCATCTTGAAGAATAAAGGAATAATTTTCAGCAAAATCACACACAGCAAGGACCTCACCATCTTTCAAAGACATTTTTGTTTCACGGTAATAAGTTGCTTGCATCTTTGTCTTGAAGTCATGTATCTGGTATTCTTTCAGTTGGTTACAGAATTGGTCAATATATTCATCTGTATTCAGTTCTACTGATTCAAGATTTGACCGATCTGTATTGGTCCACTTTTTAAAATTTATGATATCAATGAAGTTGTTTGTAAATATGTCCAGTAGTCTGTTTTTTAAATCTGATGGATCTCCACATTGTTCACATTGTCTGAGGCAGCATTTCTGTGAGGCAGGATTGCATTCCATAAAGGCAACACAATGACGTACATTCTTAATAGGTGTGTCATCATTTGCAGTTAGTTTTTCTAATTCAGCTCCTACAAACATAAGTTTGGCATTCTGATGAATTGTACAGACACATACTGAGTGAGTTCCTGTTGCTCCAGCAATAACACACTGCTTTGGACGCAATTCTGCAAATTTACTGAATCCCACCTTAACCAAAGGATTTCTTTCTTTGAAAATATGATAGGCTTCTTTTAAATTGCAAAGTAAAAGATGCTTTTGCAAATGTATCCTTCCTCTTTCATTGTCAATGATACTACAATAGTCTTTCTTTCCTGGCATTGTTCTACTGATGTCTTCTGAAAGATAAAATGCTTTAATAGCGTCAACAGTATCCTGTTTAATTCTTTTCCCACCCTTTGGATTTGGGTCTGAAAGGACACCTTTTTCTTCAACTATTTTTTTAGCAATAGATGCTGTATGCCTTGTTGTGTTAAATTCTGAAGCAATTTTCCTAATGCTCCAACTTTTGGGCAATACAGTGAGGATTTTTATTTTATCACTTCTTTTAGTATTTTCATTTTTGAATTTTTCCTTGAGTTGATTTATTATTTCTAAACAGTCTACATCTCCAGATGGCTCCTTAAATTGTGAGTCAGAAATCTCTTTCCTGCAACTGTTTCCATTCTCTTCTTAACTGTCTCTGTCACCTTGCTTAGTTTTTTAGCTCCATATGACTTTTGCTCTACAAGCTCTCTTTTTTATGGGTGATTCACCAATTGAAACAAAAGAAGCATTCAAAGTACACATCTCATGGTTTTGCTCTGAAGTTGATGCATCACTATTGTCAACATTTTCAATTTTCTCAAGATCTTCAGGTGGTTCACTACTACAAGAAGAATCATCATTTATGTCTGAATTCAAAGTGCCTATTCCTTTCTCAGGCAAGGACTCAAGATGTTCTCTACACTGCTTACAAAGTCTGTGATGTAGTGTTAAGTGCAGATCGGGAAACTTATTTACAAGTTCCTGTGGTACAATTCTCAAACTCTTCTTTCGACACTGACCTTTGTGACGCAGCAAAGGATCAGCACACTTCTGTTTCAGTTTTAAATGTTCCATGTTTGTACTCTGAAATCACAAAAGCACAAAGAAAATCCTGAAAAGAAAACAATGAACAATTAATGAATTATTAAATAAATTTTTATACATGTATTTAGTAAAAATAAATTAACTTTAACTTGAAGTCAGGAGTCAACTCTGTAAAGTTGACAGTACTTATATACTAGTTGGGCCTTTGGATCAGCGCTACTCCAGTAGATTTGGGGCTGTCGAGGGGTTTAACCCTGGTTGTCTTTTAAAAGACTTCTTTTGGCACAGGTCACAAAAAGGTTTTTGAACTAATAATGTTAAGTTGAACTAAGTCTTCACTGACACTATATCAGAACAGAACTTTTAAATAAATGAACTGACAAAAAAAATCTAAAATTGAAGAATGATGCCAACTTCATTTATTTTTTATACATTGAACTAGTTATCAGCCACTTACAGCTTCTTGGGATTTTGTTGTACATGACTCAAGGTATTAATGTAAAAAAATTGAATTTTTTAGGTATTTTTTTTTATTCAAGGTCAAAGGTCAACTTTTGAAGGGATTTTTTTATTTTTCACAGTAGAGATATTTAACAAGAGACAATAAACAAGGGGCTACTAAAGAGCTTTAAAATGAGACCAAAATCAATGCTCTAGCTTTAATAGTTTTTTAGTTACACCATTTTGAAAATAGTCATTTAACGCAAAAAAGGTCAAAATGTCACAACTTTGTGACCTTGTATCTCAGTAACCAAAGGTCAGTCAGTTCTAATAATTTGGGAATTTAAGTTTGGCATGTATATCTGCTATTGTGCCAAGTATGAGCAAAATTGAAAAGGGAGTGTGCAAAAAGTGCCATTTTGTGGCTGAGTTGACATGGAATGACCCTGCAGTTGTTTGCAATAATCCCCCTTTACTTTTACTCCCTTGCATAGCAGTGGCATGTGCCACTGATGTCTCTACTTCTGGGGTAGGCCTACTAGGAGTGTGTTCACACAATAATAGCTGATGCCTACCATGACATTTTTTGCACAAAATTTTAAACTTACAAAACCTTGCTCTATGACCTTTCAAAAAACATTTAAAACATGCTGTGGAATTAGTTACCCTGTCCTTTCTCTCCTCAACAGGTAAAGCCTCAGCCACCTCACATTTATATGACTTGTGGTTGCCTTTGCAAAATATGCATTCCTTGATTCCCTTTAATTTATTCTCAGAGGATGCATGTAGAGCTGACACTGTACCTGGGCTATTCCTTTTTGTAGAAACCTTGGTGCTGTGCCTGCCTTTGTCCCCTTGTTTAACATCCCACTACAAACTCAATTCCTTCTCGTCTTGCTAATTCTGTACCTAAAAGACTTAACATCTGCTGAAGGGGGATGTACACATGTTCTATAGAGTGTCCCCTACTTAATTCAAGCAAAATTGAACTAGGCAATTTAGACTCCAGTATAGTAACCAACATTATACCATACTTTCCATTCCTACACCCAAGTTGTCCAGGGACCTAGTTCTAACTTCAAATTCATCATATAACTGCCATAATCCTTGACACTATTAGGATTATTAACAGGAGGTATAGCTAAAAGTTCACGGAGGTGGCTTTTAATTAAGATCTCTGGCTTACCAAACCGTTTCTTTAATATATCCCAAGCCACACTATAATTAGCCTGTTAATGCTAATCCTGCTATTGTCTTTGCTGCCTCCACTTCCAAGAGGGACTGCAAATAATTAAACTTCTCCACCGCACTTAACACTTGACTAGAATGAACTGCTGATTGAAAACTGTCTGCCCATCCTTGCCATTCCTGAATACTCCCAGAAAAGGTTTTGAGTACAAGCCTCAGTAATTGAACTACAGATCTGTTAACTTAACTTCATAAACATCATTTGTTGAGTGTTGTGTTTCATTATTAGACCTGGTCTCTAACTGTAATGAGCTGCTAAACTCTTTTGCTCGATGGCCTACTTTAATTATATCATCAATAATCTCTCTAAAGTAATTTATGTTATTTTCTATTTCATCCTCTTTTATAAGAGCCTCAATTTTAACATTTACTTCACTTAGAGCAACCCTTTTAGTTTCTAATATGGAAAGCTATGCAGTCACTAATCTTAAATCCTCTTGCTCTATGGCAGAACTATAGTGGCAATGACCTTTGTAATTAGACCTTTGTAGGCACTTCTCCTTTTTTTAAACTTGTTCAATTCAGATGCACTCATCTTCAATGCAAACAACAACTGGGCTCAATGCCAAATGAGCTGAATTGGCAGAAATACTTAACCAAACTGATCAAACATAAATTTTGCTTTTTTCAAATAAACTGAATTGCTAGGTGGGGTACTAACCAACCACCAGTATGGAATACCAATTTTTCCACCCAAGTAACTGGTGCACCAAAGTCTGCAACCTTCGCCTACGAATAATAAACCAAATTTAACCAAACAGGTAAAATGTAGGCCAAAAACGACAGACGAGTGGCCAAATTTTGCAATTGGGCGACCAAACTTTCTACCCTGGGGCCTTAATTCAATAATAAACCAAAATTAACCAAACCGGTAAAAATGTAGGCCAAAAACAACGACAGACGAGTGGCCAAGTTTCGCAATTGGGCGACCAAACTTTCTACCCTGGGACCTTAATTCAATAATGCTCAACCCGTCTAGGCCTAACTTGGGCTACAATTTGCACAATCAGAACTTTGCCGAAAAATAGTCACTGACTTAGTCTTGGGCTAGAATCCGGTTCTGAAGGACCATGTTATTTTATTTATTTATTGGGTTCAAAATCCCAGCTGAGCCGTGAACGGCCAAGTTCTAAAGGGCCAATTCAACCTACAGCCCAAGTTAGGCTAAAATTAAAACTTACGGATTCGAGATCCTATTAGGTCCTACCTCAGGGTTGCTGACTCGATGCGGGCCTACCTTAGACCTTAGTTACATGAATTTAATATAAAAACAAAAGGGGTACTATTTATGGTCTTCTTTCTCAACCTTGCAACAACAACGCAACCTGGAGTATTGCACGATGCAACAATCTTGTATCTAAATAACCAAACTGAATTGCAAGAGAGCTCTCTATCAGACCACACCCTGACGTACGACATCCGACAAACAAGTAAAAAGGACGCGCAGCGCCCCAAAATGATGCCACCTGAGAGCTCAACAATGCTAGCTCTAAATTAAGTGAATTTTTCACTAACCTTACAATTATGAGATGGATATATATACACCTTAACTTAATATATACAAGCAATGCTGCCTCAATCAGCTTAGTCATCATATCGCCTTGGGACAACAATGGTTCTTCCTCTTCTAGATTTTCTAACATTGTTCTAACTATTCCTAAGTGCTAAAAAGTACTATTGTGAACTACTAGCCTATCTAGATATACTGATATAGCCAGTGGTGTAGTGCTGTGGGAACGCGTGGGAACGGCGTTCCCTTACTTTTTTTTGGTAGACGGAACGGCGTTCCCTCATGTTTCAAATAAATCCGAACTTACAAATCTTTAACGTCATGAAATTTTAATTCCCACCCCTAGAAGAAATATGAGAAAGAATCATTAACTGTTTCATTTCTTTTAGTTTCGACTGAGGCAATGCTAGCCTATAAAGATCTGGTGAAACAGTCACCACGGCGTACCAGTTGTTAACTTTTTTTTAGTTAATCATTCCAGTTGTTAGCTATTTTTATTGATCGTACTGGATGTCGTATATCTAATGACACTGGAAATACTGCATCTTCAACCTTGGAATATATCCTAATATCCAGTGCATATGACCTCAAAATATCCCTGAAATTGGTCAGATTTCAAAAGATTTCCCGGGGGGCTTACAGTGCCCCCGGACCCCCAGCTGTATGGGCTCGCCGCGCTCGCCATTGTCCCCCCCGCATCTGAATAACACTTTCAAAATGCGTTCCCTCACTTCTTTATTTAGCACTACACCACTGGATATAGCCATTGAGTAACTACTAGACTGACAACTGCTAGAATAACGACTATTACTGGCTATCTAGAATATTGTCTGGAACTGTTTGTTCTATACTTGAGGTGAGTCTATAATTATTTCGTTGTGTAACTTAATTCTGGTTATTGTACTGTATCTGTATATAGTGTGTGAACCATAACCTTATCCACAGGTCACTACAGACAACTTATCCCCATTTGTTCTCATTTCATTGGATTGGGCCACTTCATCTTGCATATCCACCCCTCTTCTGTTGTTAGATATGTTTTATGGAAATAAATATAAAAATTCAAAAAATGAAATATTCTAAATATTTTCATAATTCTTTATTTATTGAAGCATAAATCATGTCATTCTGTATTCGAACAAATGAGACATGCTTAAAAGCTGCCATAGACTTCCAGAAATCATAATTTGTGTAGTCATGCTTAGTTAAGAATATTAATTTCTGTTTTGTTTAATTAAGATAATGTTTAATGTAAATCATTTACTAATAATTATGAAATTACGAAAAAGTATGTTTGTTAGATTTAAATTGTTTAAAATGGTTAGAGTTGGCAGTCCTGAATAGGGGCCGAAAAAGAGTGGGCTGCCCATAAGGTAGTCAGTCTTGAGGCAGGCGCGTTACGCGTAAGTTGACGAAATGTAACGTAAAATTAATTAATTGTGTGTTCCTCTCCGACCTAAATTATTATAATAGAAATTTCATACTCGCATACCCCTAACTTAACTAAACCATTTTCGGAATCAATAAAACGTTCACAAGTGTTAAAAAAGAGTATTAATATACCCCCCTTCCCCTTCGTTTTGTAACGGACTTTCAGAGTCTAGGTCGGCGTGGCTACCGGAAACTTTATACGATACGGCAAAAAGAGTGTAGAGAAACAAAGTGATAAATGAAATAAAGAGCCGATAGAGAATAGATAGAGAGCAGAAAGTAGAGTAAATAAAGAGAGAAAGTAAATAATAAAGCCTATTCACTACATTTGGCAAAATAGTTTCCACTTTCATTAAGTGTTTCTTGAATAATTTTTCATTATCTTAATGAAGTACATAGTTTCATCTATATAGTATCATTGTTTTTATTGTAAGGAATTTTTTCAAGGACCCAGGAGAATGTGATGGTCAAAAAATAAAAAAGAATTTACTAGTTTAACTTACCAGTAGAAATATGCAAGTAAGTTGCACTTACTGGCATGGGCGTCGCTCACTTCTCAAAAATTACACTTCTATTAAAAAAATTGCTACTGTACTTTAGATACAGATAAACAAATGAGATATTAAAAAATTATCAAAGATAGATATATTAAAGAAAAACAAGTTCAAATAAACATGGTAATTGGTATGTTGTTCACCCCACACGAAAAAGTGGAGGGGACATGTACCCCTCGTACCCCCCCAGGGCCGCCAAGAGCTGCCCCGGCCCCGGGGAAGGATTAGTATATGGGCCCCCCCCCCTGCTACTCAGTATTTTATTATGAATGTTTTTGGTGTACATAGCAAGCAAACTGATTATATGTGCAAGTCACTGTTCAAAACATACAGTATGAATAAACAACTCAGAAGAAAATAACCATTTTATTTTTCGAATCAATTATATTAATAAATTCTATCACCATACAATTTACAAATGCAGTACCAGTCCATGCAGGCAAGACAATTGTTTACTGCAAGATTTTCATAATTAGAAGTGTACTTTCTTTGCCTTCTCTCTAGCAAATTGGTAAATGATTCTGATGAAATTTAAAGTACGGGCTAACTGGCTTTCAATTACAATGGTTCCCAGATCTGTCAGTCGGTCTTGGGCATTGGTGGACCACAGATAATATTTTATCTATTTCAGTTTGACTATGATAATCTCTAAGAACATAAGAACATAAGAAATTTTTATAGTGGGCACACTAGGGGCCACTTCGGCCCATCGAGGTGGCTCCACTATGTAAAAACTGCCTGTACATTGGCAATAACCAAATGTATGTTCATTAATCATATTTCCTCTCTGTTATTTAATCAATTGCTTTATTAATATTTTTAAATTTTATTCCCCCTCTTTCCGGGCCCCCTAGAGGTCCGGGCCTAGGAGATTTTTCCACGGTATCCCCACCCTCTCGTTGGGCCTGTACCCCCCTCCATCGACGGCCATGCTTACTGGTGCTTTATTGCTCACGTCTGGTAACTTGTCTCTGCATATCATATTCTACATTTTATGTTATTTACATGTTATCATATCTTTTCTTAAATTAATTTACATTGTCTGAGTTTATAATCTCGGGAGTTCCCAACTAACAATTTTACGTAGATACGACGTTGTCACAAGGGTGCATTTTAGCACTGTGACGTAGATACAACGTAAATTTGTGTGGTCTCAGTTACGTCCTCACAACGTTGTGATATTACGTAAACTTTACGCAGGGGCGTACCGAAGGGGGGACTGACGACAGAGGCGGTCGCCCCCCCTCTTGGGCCTTGTACCGGTCTCTATTAATGTGCTTATCTCTATAACTATGTGCTAAAGTTTGGACATACAGTTACAGAGATAAACAGGTTTTGTTTTAGTTTGCATACTTTATAGTAAGAATACGTTTTAAATTATTACGGATTTATTCTATATGCATTAATATAAAATACTAACATTAAATGTGTCATCCCAGGCCAGTGTTGCCAGGTAAAAAATGGAAAACTCGCCAAATTATGCTTAAAAACCAGCCCAAAAACAGCCAAACCAAGCTCTCATACTATATATATATATATATATATATATATATATATATATATACGAGGGCAATTCAATAGGTACCCGCACTTTTTATTTTCACAATTTTATTTTCACATCTGATAGATTACACTGGTCAACACTCATTTTATTGCCAATCATATTAGAGTGATTTTGGGGTAACTTTGTGGTGCTGATTCTGAATATGACATCGGTTTTGCTAAATTGGCTCTAATTTATGAGATAATTGGTACCCCATTGAAACACGTAAAAATGCAAAAAATTTAATGTTCAGGCGGAGCCTACTTACAAATCGCATTGAAATTGTCTCAAATCATACAAAAGTAAACACATGAAATACATATTGGCATTTTATTCGGTCTCACCATCTAGAATGTTCCGGTAGTTTCCCATATGCACGCGTTATGGTTACGTTTCCTATTAATTGAGGGTATTCTTATCTCAAGAACTAGAGCCAAATCGGAAAAAACTACTTTCATTTTGGAATTCAGCAACCCCAAAATACCCTAAATTCGTATGAATTTCCTTGGCAACGAAACAAAAATTTTTTGTTGTTGAGCTGTGTTATAAACACATCACTTCTCAACATAGTCTCCCTGTTTCTCAATACACTTAATCCAGCGATCTACAAGCTTCCTAATCCCATCACAAAAGAATGTTTTCGGCTGTGTGCGTAGGCAGTCATGCACCGCCTCCTTCAGGTCATCATCGCCTTGGAATCGCTGACCTCTCAAAGCGTCTTTTAGTGGTCCAAACAGGTAAAAATCCGAAGGTGCCAGGTCTGCACTGTATGCTGGATGGTCGAGAACTCCAAATTTAAGTTTTTGAAGGCATTTTCTAGTTGTGAAGCGGTATGAGGGCATGCATTGTCGTGACAACAGAATAACACCTTCCGACAATCTCCCTCTCCGTTTCGTGCGAATTGCTTGCTTTAACTCATTCCGAAGCAAGTCACAATAAGAATAATGATAACCTTGAACATTATCTAGAGCGTGGAACTATAGTAACAAGTGCATCGTATGCTGACATGCTTCGGAATGAGTTAAAGCAAGTAATTCGCACAAAACGGAGAGGGAGATTGTCGGAAGGTGTTATTCTGTTGTCACGACAACTGTATGTTACATTTTTATAAGAAAAACTGATTCAAAATATTTACATTATTTTTTGTGTGCATAATAAAATACAGTATGATATTGATATCATAGTTAAATTTATCATTAAGAAAAACTGATTCAAAATATTTACATTATTTTTTGTGTGCATAATAAAATACAGTATGATATTGATATCATAGTTAAATTAATTTATCAAATTGGATACGTACTTGCAATAAGTTTATACTTATTCATTCTCTTTTATTTATATTTTCCATATAATTATGAGAATAAAAATACACATCACTGTATATTTCCTTTTTACTTCGAAAACCAGATTATAAATATTTATTTGCTTATTACAACAAATCTGAAATTAGAATTTTTATAGTCTCCAAGTTCTGACCATCTTCCGGAAGACGATGGAAGACGGTATGGATCCGCCGTATAGCTGTCTCACACGAGGCATGGAGTAACTGTTGAGAGAGACGCTTTGACGAAAGGTTTCATATTTTACACAGAACACCATTCTGTCTATACACCCATTTCAGGACATGAGCAGCTCACACTCACAGTGTCATTACCAAGTAGACAGAGGGTCACTGTACCGACGGGGCTTTATAGGTAGTTCATTACCACTAAAAGCAATCATGCTCTATTTTATCATCATTCAAAGAATATTCAAATCTGTATCCATTTCTTGTGCTAGTTTCGTCAGTTTCTATTGCAGATACTTCCAGTTATTATCAGTCCTAGTGTGTCATAATTTAAGAGCAAGATACAGTATGAGTTTGTTTCCTCTCCAAGGTGACATAAATATATCTGTATCAATTGTTGGCACATTTATATTACCTCAGACTTGCTTTACACAAACTGGACCAAAATCTACAAGTATCTGCAATCTCTAACCTTCCGTTTATATAGGGCTGTATATTTAAAGCGTTGTCATTTTTCAGTTTCATATGTTATCAGAGCTTAACGAGAATTTCTTTATATATCTAAAAAAATATTGATATTCCTCACCCCCTTAATTTTACTTAAGTCCTTTCATTATAAATTTTCTTGCGGCGTCTTTTTATCAACACTATTGTTACCTAATAAGTGCTACGACTAACTTATAGAAATAGTTCACTTCAATTCTGATTAAAATTATAGCACAACCCCCTTCCTAATGATAAATTACTCCCAATTCAGCACTACATCAACAAAAACAAACCCATTCATTTAGAGTATTGTTAACTTCTAACCAAGTAAACAGCGCAGATTTCTTTACAGCAGTGTTTGTTCGTCATCAACTGTAAATATGGTAATTTTTGTATTTGTATCTGTTAATATATTAAACATCCTTTCGTTTTAAGTGGAAATGTTAATTTTTACAAGTTACTGGGGGTTTTATTTATTCATATTCCGAGATTTGTAGAGATTTTGTAAAGTTTTGTGTGAAACATAACCCTAACTTGGAAAGGCTGGAAGGATTGCAGGAGCTTTACTTCAAAATTGAAGTTTTTAACCAAGATTAATGGTTTGATTAGGAAAGCAGGTTAGTTAGACTACATATTTCACTTTGAAAGAACACTAAGTAAATTACATGAGTTCACATTACGTTTAATTTGGAAAACATGAAGCCACCAGGTTATCCATGTTATGAGCTAAAAAATAGTTATTGCAGCCTGGCATTCATAAAATAGGCCTAGCCCTATTGGTAGTGGGTAATTATTCGTTTTAAAACCGTCTGTTTTTATGAGAAACTTTTCTAGTCAATTTTGAGGTGTTTTGCACGAATCTGCCATCCGTTTCCTGTGCAAATGCGTAGTTTTCGAGATATCTTGAAAACTATGCATTTGCACAGGAAATGGGTGGCCGTTTCATACAAAATACCAAAATTTACCAGAAAAGTTTGCTCATCATTTCCATTTAAACTAACGAAAATATCACTACGTAACCTAACCAATCAAGGGTGTATAGTTAAACTAACCAGGTGTTCAGTTGACCTAACAGGTTAATATTGGTTATTGCACCCAAATATCTTCTGATCTTTTCATATTAGGCACACACATTTTGGGCAAGTTAAGGATGGGAAAATAATGCTGTAATTGATAAAAACATCCAATCCTTTGTCTTCATTTAGGGAATATGACAAATCAAGTTCAGTCAAAATCACATGAATGGCACATCATAATTCTATCACAAACACCACTAAACTGAATCCAATTTGAAAAAAAATAAAATAGCCAGAACAAAACCCAACCAACTAATTAAGTCGTAGAGTAGCTAAAAAATAGCCCAATCAGGAAAAATGTTTCATGAAAAAAGTACATTATAGCTAAACAGGAAATATATTTTATTAAAAAGTATATTTCAACAAATTTGCACAATATAAGATATATTTTTTCTTAGTCAGTTTTGAATGGCAATTCAATATATTATACTGTTTTAACCACGTGTGAATGGGTTAAAAGACGAATATTAACCTGGTGGTGAGGTAAGGGCTATTAATCGCCTCTTCAAGATTGGATTTCTGATCATAATGGAATTTTTACATTTTTGTATTTAATGTGGACAAAACTTCCTTGTCTAAACACTTCAGGGACGAAGTCCAGTAATTATGCAGTAAATACCATGACTTACATTTCTAGTAAGAAATATAGGATATCCTCACTTTTATAGTCCTTTTACAGTAACTAACATTAGTTAGAAAATTTGATTTCTTAGACATTGGAAAGATTCAATAAAAATCAGCACAGATTCCAATTAGGTAGATCATGCCTATCACAACTAATAGAACACTACAAGGTAATTATATAGAAAATGGCGCAACCCGAAGTATGATGTAAAAAACATTTTATTAGGTCAATTTCGATGTGCTGAAGCCAAATCTGTTAACCATTTGGTGTGCAAATGCTTCAAATTAGAGTAAATGTTATTTATATTTTATTCTTATTTTGAAGCATTTGCCTAAAAAATGGCTAACAAGCACATGAAAACTAACCTAACCTAATAGTAAAATAATCAAATCAACTTACCTTTAACTTAAACATTGGGAGGATACAACTTTGCTGCAGCTTTGAGGAAAAAATGAAGTCTCTGATCACTAGGGACGTTATGTAAAAATAGACTTCATTTTTTCCTCAAAGCTGCGGCAAAGTTGTATCCTCCCAATGTTTAAGTTAAAGGTAAGTTGATTTGATTATTTTACTGTTAGGTTAGGTTAGTTTTCATGTGCTTGTTAGCCATTTTTTAGGCAAATGCTTCAAAATAAGAGTAAAATATAAATAACATTTACTCTAATTTGAAGCATTTGCACACCAAATAGTTAACAGATTTGGCTTCAGCACATCGAAATTGACCTAATAAAATGTTTTTTATATCATACTTCGGGTTGTGCCATTTTCTATATAATTACTCACTACAACAATATCCTGGATGCACTGGAAGGCAATGACAACTATGATGTCATGTACACAGATTTTGCCAAAGCTTTCAACAAATGTGATTAGCTAGTAGATGTGTAACAATCTGCAATTAGCAGAGATCAATTGGATCTTAGTTTTGCATGTAACTGTATTTATGGTTTGTTTATATTAACAGTAGAGATACCCAGATGGGCCGAAGGGCCCCTAGTGTGCCCACTATAAAATTTTTACTATTACCATGAAATATATGGGAATAATAGGCAAAGTGGGAAAATGGATCTACAACTTCCTTAGAGAATACCTACAGGTCATCAAAATTCAAGGTATATCATCATCAGAATTGGAAGGATGCAGCTCAGTACCACAAGGTACAGTACTGGCTCCACTCCTGTTCATTATGCTAACAGACGTAGATAGTGGAGTAAACAGCAATAGTATAGTAACATCCTTTGTAGATGATACAAAGATCAGCAGAAAAAGCAGCAATGTAAATGAAGTGGAGGCCTTGTAGAGGGACACAAATATACAAATGTCAGAAGACAATAACATGATATTTAACAGAAATTTTGGCTCTTGAGATATGGAGAAAAGAGGAACTTAAACAGATTACATATGTTCCAGACAGGAAATTCAGAGGGTATTATAGTTTTGGACATCACTTGAATATTGGGATTTTCATCTTATATTTGGGTATTTTGAGTAATTCTAAGACGCTTTTGTTCTATGGCATTTGTCACAAATTACAAATAAGTGATTAACATTTTAATATGCATGTGTTACAAATAAGAGAGATTTAACCTTGAATATTATTGGTGGTTTCATTTTTGTTTGAACCAATCATAGTAGGGTAGTTCAGCATAGTGAGTTGGTTGGTGTTGGGAAAATTTTAAATCAGTTCCACTATGGCTGACTTGTGTGCAGATTATGAGATCAATTACTGGTCAGCTACTGCAAAAACTATGGCAATTATGGTGTTAATAGCAGGGTTGTGGAGTTGGTCCAAAATTTTCTGACTCCGACTCCACACATTGTAAAAATTCGACTCCGACTCCACACATTGTAAAAATTCGACTCCGACTCCACACATTGTAAAAATTTGACTCCGACTCCGACTCCATACATTGTAAAAAATCTAAAAATCCGACTCCGACTCCTCACATTTTAAATATACGACTCCGACTCCTCTAGTGTTTCACTCTATAATTATCATAATAATAAGACATTTCATCACCACCACATGAATCGTCAGGTTACTTTTCTGGATAAGGGAACATTCAAATTTAAGAAGGATGTTGACTTGTAGATATTATCATATTAAGGGATTTTTATTTTTTTTCCAATATATATATATATATATAAATGAAAAGATCTCTTAAACATAATTAGGTCTAACCAGTAGTAGTCCTACTTAAAATTGAATCCCTTAACCTAGTGGCTATAACTAGGGTTTGGAGTCGGTCCAAAATTTTCCGACTCCGACTCCACACATTGTAAAATTTGACTCCTACTCCGCCCTGAAACGTGCGACTCCTCCACGACTCTGACTCCATGACTCCACAACCCTGGTTAATAGTGAATAGTTACGTTTTTAAAGAAGACTCAGCATTCTTCCAACATCAGTAGTTAGGTTGTCAGGTCAGGTCACGTTGTTAAGTTATAGTTTGGAAGTTGAATTATATTTTTCCCCAATGCTAGGTTCGATGTGTGTTGGATGATTCTGATATATTTGTGAGAAGCCCCTATACCTTTGAATCTAGGGTTATCTCAAAAAACTAGTGATTTCTGATAGAAATGAAGGTCAGCATTGTTCAAAACATACTGAAAATATTTGAAAAATATAATTTCAACTCTCAAAACTTTGATGCCTAAACTATAATTTACTATTCAGAGTACAAAAGTGATTGATTTTGGGGGAAATAATGACTGAATGAGCTAAATTTGAAACATAAAATCAGATAGTGATAAATAAGCAGTGTGTTGTGGGACAGGTACTAAGAATTTTCAAAGAAGGGACCAGACGTAATGATTCTCTTGCTAAAAACACTGATTATACCAAACTTGAATACTGCTCAGTTTGATGTCCTCATATAAAATGGAAGAAACTCAGACATTGCAAAGATTGATGGCTACAAAGAGATCACTACTGGAAAACTACGTAAACTAAATCTGGACTCCCTGGAAAGAGAGACGGATATACCATAAGGGTCATTCTCTGTCATATCACCAGTGCCTAACACCCTCATCTCAGATTTTGCTGAAATTTGGTTTATAGGGAGTTTGTGGGCCCTGAATCCATTTCTGAAATTATAAGGTCAATCCGACCAACGGTTCAAGAGATATGACCTCGGGAAATTTGAGGTCACTTGCGAGGTCACTAACATTTTGGCGACCTATAACTTGGGTAATAATGGTCACAATTATATAAAAGTATATATATTTAGAATCAAAAACAACAAGGAATCCAAATATGCAAGTTTTAGAACTAGGTTGAAAAATAAAAAAGTTACACTATAACCAAAATTTGAGGTCACGATTTGACCTCTGGGTATCAAATGAGAATTTTTTTTTAAAATGTAAAAATGAAGGCATAGGCATTGGCTATTAGAATCAGCAAAAAAAGTTTGTTTTTTAGTATTTTTCATGTAACTAACATATAGGAACATCATATTCATAAGTTGTGCGTCAATTCTACCTATTTTTTCATACTTAAGCTCATAATTTGACCTATAGAAATTAAAATTACTTTTTTTATAGATATAAAAAAGGCAAAAAAATGTAAAATTGTATTTCACTGCTAATCTACACTGGCAATAAGTTATAATAGTGAAAGGGAAGACCTACTTAGAGGATTCATGTGCTAGCCTAATACAATTTTTTGCATGCTCGATGCTCTTATCAATTTCTTTTTGTGGAAAATGTATTGAATTCTGCTGCCTCCTCTTAGGGTAGGACAACTCATTACAGTTAATATATGATGTCCTGGCACTGCACATGAATCCTTGTTTGATGAATAATAATATGCACTTGATCCTGATGACCCAGAGGGATGTAAAAGTTCACAGTGAATCATCAAACTCTTCACAATATTCCTCCACAATTCCATACCAAACTTGCATGTCATAAATGCAGCCAACATACTCTCCTGGTTTGACACATTTTTAGGTTACCAGCATTGCAGGTTTCATTAGTAAAATGACTTTTTCCTTATTCTTTTCTTTTCTCCAATGCCACTTGAAATGGATACCTCATCAGTTCTTCCTTGTTTAGGGGAACAAATCTATGATATTTTCTGAGTTCCAGGAATAGCCTACTATCCTTGAATCATGTTCCAACCGTTCTTCTGCATCTTTCAAATCACTTAATTGTAGTTACAAAGAAAACATTTATCTTCTTGCTCAGTTTTTCTTCACAAAACTGAAACATGTGTTCTGGTGTAAGAATTTGCCTCTGTAGTTCTCTGCAAACTTGCACGAGCAGTAGCTCTTTTCACTGGTTCCTCCAATCCCATCACATGCATTTTTGCCGGGATGTAGCAAAGAAGTGCCATTTCACAAGACAGACCAAAATCCTCTTCATGGTACAGAGATTTTGAAGTTGTATCTGTTCTTATATTGGCCAGCACATCCATCTGAGAAATGTGCACCTTCTTCAATTGTGGGCATCTGAATTTAACATATTCATAAGCTTCAATATGAATGAGTAAACCATTATAGTGTTTGTTTTAGTGATGCAGATAAGAAACAGACACTAAAATGGCTAAGTTCCTGTGTCTGCAGATGATCTATAATAGATGACAAAAGGGTGAACTGTACACTGTGAATTGTCCCAGTGAAACCCTTGGCAGCATCCTGGACAATGAAAGAATAATTCTCAGAGAAATCACCTACTATAACTACCTCGCTCTGAGGTGGTAGTGTTTCTTTCAACTGCTTGAAGACTGTGATTGTTGCTGAGCAACAAAGTGATGATGAACCATGCGGGATATTTCAGCTTAGGGATGATAAGTATTCATGAAGTGGCTCCACCTTATCAACCATTGTACAACGTCAACAGTCCCCATTGCTTGTAAGATATTTCATTTGGAGCTGATTTCACACTGTCAAGTAACTCAAGAAAATCCAGGACACCCTCTTCTCTTGGGCAATCATTGCAAAGTTGCATCATGCAAGTCTCTCTTTCTGTACTGCAGACACTGTAATCCATAAGATCCTTGTATGAAAGACCTCTTTCTCCCAATGCAGCCAGCTGCAATTTTGGATTTTGATGGTATGTGCAGACACAGACAGAAATTAGTCCCACCACTACCGCAGCACACAATATGATGGCCATAATTTTGCAAATGTGGAAAATCCTATTTTGGGATTCTTTTCATCATTTTATATAGTTCAAACATCTCTTAAATTCCCGAGGACCCTCGTTTTTGCACCTTCATTGCACCTTCAGCACTGATAACTTTCACGCAATCCTTTTGGCCAGGACACTATACGACTAACCTCTTCTGACTCATAGAATCTTCTAACTATCTTTGTGTTCTTCAGATATCACTTTTCCTTTGCTCATTAGTGGAATCTTCGGAGGATTCCATGTTCTGATTAAGTGAATGGCTTCTTTTCACCATGTATGTTGTAGTTTGAAAGAAACTAGCTGTTTTTTCAATTTGTGGTATGGTGAGAGTGTCAATATTTGTAGTTTGTGATGGTGACATTTGCTCTCCAGGAATGACTATTTCAATTCATTCATTAATTTGTCGATGTTTTTTCAGATTTAGTTTCAGGTTTTGAAGTATCACTTACCTCCTCGGTAATTGTGAACACCATAACTGAGTTCTAGCCTCTCCTTCAGGTGTTTCTGAGCAGATGTAGCTTACCACGAGCCTGCGCTTTTTCTGGCTTAATGACAGCCCTTCTGAAAGAACAGAAAAAAAGGTTTCACCACACCTGAATATTAGTAATTAAATATTAATTATAGTACCTTAAATGCTATATAATTGGCTATATAGTAGATCAAACAGACCTTGTAGTAAAGTATAAGTTATTATATTAATTTATTACTTACTTTTTTTAACTGGTGTTTGGTCGAGAAATGCTAGAACTGGTTCAACTGAAGTTGAAGGATTTTCCTTTATCAAGCAATCACTGTCATTGTCCAGATCTTGATTGAATAGGTTACTCAAGCCACTGATAGTAGATGATTCATTGAATCCTGCTCAGACTCGTTGTTTTCAGTGGTACTAAGTATAGTGGGGTTTTTCATTATCAGTGTCAGCAGTTTCACACAACAGAGAGTCTTTTTTCACTCTTCCAGCACATTTTTCAACAAGTACATCAGTCACTTTTCTAAGATTGATTGTTATGCGTTTCTTGTGTTTTTGAATAGGGTCCTGGCAGTATTTCAAGTGCCGAACCATTGTATTTTGATCTGTAAAGATATAGGATTTACAATTAGGTAATATATATTTTTTAGAAAATATTAGCTATACACACTTAATATTTTAGGCCTTGATAGTCTCTGAGGCTCATTAAAACACCATACCCACCAGCCACCCACAGTGCTGGCTGGAACTGTACTAACCTGTAGACAAGGATTTTGCAACTATCTGTGTTGATTCTGCACTTAGACAAGTAGCAACATGTTTCAACAGGTTTGTTTAGGCTACATGTGAGCTTAGTCTTCCCCTTTCACTATTATAACTATTATTGCCAGTGTAGATTAGCAGTGAAATACAATTTTTATTAATTCTTGGAGCTTGAGGTCAAATTGATAGCTAAGATATAAAAATTCCTTGAAATGACAAGCAATTTATAAATATGGTGTTCACTTATAAGTTAGTTACATGAAGTACCAACATAAACAAACTTTTTATGATTGTTTCTATTAGTCAAAACTCTGACTTTGTTTTTTATATCTATAAAAAATGTAATTTTAATTTCTATAGGTCAATTATGAGGCTTGTGTGAAAAAATAGTAGAATTGCACAACTTATGAATATGGTGTTCACTTATATGTTAGTTACATGAAAAAACTAACATAAACAACTTTTTTTTGCTGATTCTAATAGCCAATGCCTATGCCTTCATTTTTACATTTAAAAAAAAATTCTCATTTGATACCCCAGAGGTCAAATCGGACCTCAATTTTGGTTACAGTGTAACTTTTTATTTTTCAACCTAGAGTTCTAAAACTTGCATATTTGGATTCCTTGTCATTTTCTGATTCTAAATATATATACTTTTTATAATTATGACAATTATTACCCAAGTTATGGCTCGCCAAATGTTAGTACCTCGCGATGACCTCAAATTACCCGAGGTCATATCTCTTGAACTGTTGGTCGGATTGACCTTATAATTTCAGAAATGGATTCAGGGCTCACAACTCCGTATAAACCAAATTTCAGCAAAATATGAGAGATGAGGTGTTAATTTCAATTTTTTTTGGTTGATCTGACAGAGAATGACCATAATCTACATATGGAAAATGATCAAAAACTATACAAACCTCAAACTAAACCCAATTACCATTCAAACACTGGAAAATAGGGAAGGCAGAATGTGTAGTATACCCAATTTAAGGGCCTGACAAAGGACCACCTCAACCTGAAGCAAAATAGCTTGGTTGTCAGGGGGCCAAGACTTTCTAACTGGCTTCCAAAGGACCTCAGAAATATTACAGGGGTCAAAGCTGAAGTCTTCGAGAGAAGACTACATGCCTGGCTCAGGATGGTACCAGATGAGCTGGGTGTACCTGGATATGTATAGTGGAGAGTGCAAGAAAGCAACTTGCTCCTCCACCAAGTCGTACCTAGAGGCAGGGCCACCAGCTTGACCTTCGTGTGAAGAGAGCCTAATCCATGAATAGTAATGAGGTTAAATTCTAATACATTACATTTTATTTGGAGAACATGAAGGCACTTGGGCCTATTGAGATAATCCAAGTCATGAGCTACATTTTTTATAATAAAATCTTGCAAGATACCAAACACAAGTCAGCTACCGTATTTTTTGCTGTATAAGACTCCCCCCCCCCCCCCCCCCCCCCCCCCCCCCCCCCCCCCCCCCCCCAAATAAAGGGGGTCTCAAAATCACCCTGTGTCCTATACACCGAAGGTTATAATATTACCTTTATATGGGCTAGAAGAACTGATGGGTTTTTATAAAAATTCATATCTCAGTCCCTCCTGACTATGTATTGGTTTGGCCAATTTTACACTAAGTTTCTACTCTTCCCAACCCACTGATAACAAGAAAACAGTATGTATGCTTAATGATTTACTTTTATGTTTCATAACATATAGTATAGTTTCCTGTATACTTAATACTATTTTCTTATGAGTATGGGTGAAAGAAAACATATCACCATACTTTTGATGGAGGGCTTTAGCAAAAGCCAACCTCGCTGGTAGAAAATTATGGACCAGCGACATCATATGGCAAATCATTCAAAAATCTGCCATTCTATGACTGAAGTATTTTCGTAGATCAAATCTACAAGTCTCTTCTAATTTTCTTATGCCCCTGAGTTATCTCATCAGTATCTAGCCTAGCAAAAAAAAAGTTACATTTATCTAAATTGTCCAAACTTGAAAACATTTTGAATATATGTATCATATCTCCCCTCATACAATGTGTGTCAAAACTAAACATACCTAATTCCTTTAATCTATCCCTGTATTCCAATCTTCTTAAGGCAACCAAGCTTATCCCAACCCTATGTTGCACACCTTCGAGCTTATTATCCCATCTTTACATGGGGTTGCTGTTTTTGGTTCGTCTTCTCCACTCTCCTCTGTCGTATATCACGTCTTCCTCCAAGTCCTTCTCCTTGATGTCCGCCATCACACAGTCCCTCCATCTGGTCTTCCTCTTCTTCTCTGTCCCGGCAACTCCATCTCCAGCACTCTGCACCCCACATACTACTACTCTCTTCTCCTGATGTGTCCATACCACCTCAGCCTGGCCTCCTGCACCTTCTTAGATGCTTCCGCCACCTTCACTGTCCCTCTTATATGCTCATTTCTGACCCTATCCCTCCTCGTCACTCCACACATCCATCTCAACATCTTCATTTCAGCCACATTGATTTTTCTTTCATTGCTCTTCTTCATTGGCACAGTCTCCATTCCATACAACATTGCCGGCCTCACCACTGTTTTGAATACCTTTCCCTTCAGTTTCACTGGGACCCTCTTATCACAGAGCACCCCTGATACGTCTCTCCAGGTCTTCCACCCCGACTGTATTCTACAGTTTATCTCTCTCTCTGCTCCCCCCTCTGCATCCACTGTTGACCCCAAGTATTTAAAATACTCCACCGTCTTAACACGCTCTCTACTCAATGTCACTTCCCCTCCTTGGTCCTGCTGCACATCACATCTCATATATTCGGTCTTCTTTCGGCTAATTCTCATCCCCCTACTTTCCAACGCCTCTCTCCAATTTTCCAACTGCTGCTCCACCTCCTCTTTCGTCTCCCCACTCAACACAACATCATCTGCATACATCATGCACCACAGCGCCTCCCCTCTAATCCTGTCCGTCAACACATCGAATACCACATTGAAAAGGAAGGGGCTCAAAGCTGATCCTTGGTGCAGACCAACTTCCACCCCAAAGCTCTCTGACACACCCACGCTACTCCTCACCTTAGTTGTTACTCCCCTGTACATCCCCTTGATCAGTTTAACATACTTCTCCGGTACCATCTTTTCCCTTAAGCATCTCCAAACTTCCTGCCATGGTATCCTATCATATGCCTTCTCCAAGTCAATAAAAACCATGTGCAACGCCTTCTGCCCCTCTCTGTACCTCTCTGCCAACTGTTTCAATGCAAAAACTGCATCTGTCATTCTCCTTCCCGGCATAAATCCAAACTCTTCCACTAACACTTCCGCTTCGTCTCTCAACCTACTCTCCACTATTCGCTCCCATATCTTCATTGTATGTGATATTAGCTTGATCCCTCTAAAATTCGTGCAATTCTTGTACATCTCCCTTCTCTTTGAATATAGGCACTATGATGCTGGTCCGCCACTCATCCGGAATCACCTCCTGGTCAAACAACTTCCTGCATTAGATCTAGGGTTGCACCGATTAATTGGTTGACAATCGGTTATCGGCCATTTGCCAATTAATCGGCATTGGCTTTTTTTTTGCCGATTAATCGGTTTTCATACTCGGTCATCTTTGTTTATTACATTACAGAAATTGCATCCCTGGTTTAAGAATTTCAGTTATCCTAGACATGGAATGAACTTAAATAATATTTTGCTTGGTTTTTATTAAATATTTTCTACCAATTTGCATTGTTTGGAGAATAATAGGCAGAGTATTATTGAATTAATTTACTCCATTATCACTCCATTTATTAAAACAAAAAAATTATTGTACCTTACTGAACAAAAGAATCCATTTAAGCTTTCCTGTTGCAAAACAAAAGTGGCCTTAACCTACTCTCTAAAGATAAACAAAATTTGAGATGGAAACATTGCATCGGGTGCATTTGCAAATAATTTTATTTTTATCTACTTTAAAGTATTTCCATGCAATGCTTGGAGCCATAAGGGCTTTATGTTATTTAAATTTGTAACAAAATATAAAATTTCTTGGCAACTTTCATTAAAATGCTTAATTTAATCTGTAAAAGAAATTAAAGAATTAGAATATGTAAATAGTTCTAAAAATATTAGATTAATATTAGATATTAGGCCTACGTTTTATATTGTGTGCTCCTATTTACCAGTATAATAGGTATAAGCGGCGTAATTCAGTAACCATATAGTGCTATAAACTTATACAGTATATAAAAAGAATTATTGGCCGATTATTTAGGCCAATTAATCGGTAATCGGCTAATTTGCTTATCGGTGCAACCCTAATTAGATCCCACACCAGATCCACCCCCTCATCTCCCAGTGCCTTCCATGCCTCGGCTGGTATCTTGTCTGGGCCAGTCGCTTTGTTATTTTTCATCCTATTCCTCAAAATATTCCTTCCATCTATCCTTTATCTCTTCACCTTCACCTTCGAGCATATCAAGGGATAAGCTTGGTTGCCCCTATGTTGCACGCCTTCAATCATATCAATATCATGTCTAAGGTGAGGGGACCAAGCTTGAATGCAGTATTCTAAGTGAGGCCTAACATAAGAATTATATAATTTACAGATGTCCTTACTCTTGTAACTAACATTCCTCTTAATAATACCCAACATTTTATTTGCTTTATTTCTAGACTCTAAGCACTGCTTAGAAAATTTTGGGTCATTACAAACTATAATGCAAAGATCCTTTTCCTTTCTAACATCCCTCAATTATGTTAGGTTATTGTAATATTTTCATTAGTTTTAGCAAAAATATTGCAACTAAACCTAACCAAATTGTCAATTTGCGGGGTATATAATGGAAAAGTACTGCGACTCCTTATCTCATAGAAAACTGGGAAAAGTGCAGCAAATGCCCATCAAGGCTATTTGCTCAAAAATTACTAAATTTAAAAAACTGCAATCTGCCAAAATACATTATATAGCTAGGTTAGATAATTTTATACTGTAAAAGGGACCTGAATTTGCAAATATTAATTTAGGACCATAAAAGTAAGGATACCCAAAATATACTAGGAAAATATATTTCTTGCTAGAAATGCAGCTCATGACATTTACTGCATATTAACCCAGTCTTTAAAGCTCAAATTACTAACCAACCTACATTACATTTCATTGGTAAACATGAAGCCACTGGTCCCTTGGGCCTATCGAGGTTATTCATGTCATGAGCTATATTTTATAATAAAATCTTGCAAAACATAAATCTCAAGTCAGCTAATTAACATGCAACTATTTACGAAGTACTACCAAAGTAGCCTATAACTTATACTAAGAATATAGAGTATTAACCCTTTGATAACCAGTATACGTTTCTTTGAACTTAAAAGTTTAAGTTTTATTGTGTTTTACAATTAGATATTAGTAACTATAGTCACTTAAATGACCCATTTTTGGGTTAATTTTCCGACAACTAAACGATACCTGTATAAACATGTATGTATTTGTAGAAACGTTGCATCATTGTATAATTTATATTATTATTTCCTTGGGACACATATGTCCCATGGTCCTCAAAGGGTTAAGAGTCTACAAATTATCTTTCATTCTAAGTTTAACCTAAACTAACAAATTAGCAATTAGCTACAATATTTTTTATAACAAAATTGCAAAATGTCAATCTCAAGTTAACTGGTTGAGTGTAGATTGACATTTTGCAGAATTTTTTTTTATAAAATAAAGCTTATGGCTTGGATAATCTTGATAGGGCCCAAGTGGCATCATGTTTTCCAAATGTAATGTAACCTTAATCTAACCAAACTTAAATAATACCAAGCTGTTATTGACTTTGAACACTGTCTGGATAAAGTTTTGCCTTAATTTCCTATAGGCCAGGCTGGAATCTGCTTAAATTTTTCAATAGCAAAAGGAATCTTAGTTACAAGAGGAAGGAAGTCATCAGTAAATTATATAATTCTTATGTTAGGCCTCACTTAGCATATTGTATTCAAGCTTGGTCCCCTCACCTTAGACATATTGATATGATTGAAGGTATGCAACATAGGATAACCAAGCTTATCCCTAATCTAAGAAGATTGGAATACAGGGAAAGATTAAAGGAACTGGGAATGTCTAGTTTTCAGACACATTGTGATATAAGATATTCAAAATGTTTTCAGGTTTTGACAATTTAGATGTATATCATTTTTTTTTACTCATGGGCAATGGGCATAATAAGAAAATGAGGAAACAGACTTGTAGACTTGATCTACAAAAATACTTTTTCAGTCATAGTAGTAGATTTTTTGGAATTACTTGTCATATATGGTGAACAGTAGTTTGTTATTTTAAGAAAAATTTCGACACTTTCATGAATGAGAAAGTTTGTAGATTGTAAATACTGTATGTTCTTAGATTAAGTTATGTAGGCTATGGTACTTTGATAGTAGTAAATTGTACATTAATTAGCAGACTTGAGATTGTTTTGCAAGATTCTATTATTATTAAAATATAGCTTGACTTGGATAACCTTCATAGGCCGCAGTGGCTTCATGTTTTCCAAATGTGTAATGTAAATCAGCATTGCATGAGGATTTTTCTATAACAACCAATGCATTGGGTGAGAGTTCAAACTGAAACTACTAACTACGGTATAGAGCCTGACTTTAAAATTGAAGCTTTTGACTGATTACTAAATTTTTTTTTTCTAAAGTGATTTGTGTGAGACTTATGTACAAGAATTTTCATATTGTGTGAAACTCATAATTCTGGAGGCAAGAACTTGGTTAATGTACAGGGAAATAAATTACCTAAGATACGAGTCAAATCTATACTTTTCTAGGACAATTTAGTGTCTGTTCAAATCTGATCATTTCTTGTGCAAACCGTAAAAGGAAGCAAGGTTTTTAAATGTTAAGTTTTTGAATTTCTATGGTTACCATGGAAATTCCCAAATATGTTTGAATACTTACCTGAATATGATTAGGTATGGTACACCAGTGTAAAAAATTTTAAATGCTAGGTTAGGTTGTTAGGTTTTGGCAATTTTGCACAAGAAATGGTCAGATTTGAACAAAATACACTAAATTATACTAGAAAAGTAGGCTATTAATTTGTCTTGCATAGATCTTGGGATAATGTATTTTACTGCATAAATACCAAGAGCTTTCCCAAAAATGCCAGTTATAGGGATGTCTGTCTGAATGAAATTCTGTTTACTTTATTCTGCAATACAGTATAGGAATACCTCAAAATTTGTCATTTTGAATTTCTTTGTTTTGCAGATTCATCATCAATCTTTTACTACCTATAGTTTCGCAATCCATTGTCCATATTTGTAGATTCATAATTTTTTGAAAAAATGTGGGGGGAAAAAAGATCAAAATTGACGAAATTCAACTGTTTATCAACGCAATATATATTATATTTTGCCAAAAAATGAGTAGAATTTGATTAATATCTGTTTAATAACAATATAGTAAAATGTTTTCTCATTGAAACATGTTATAATCTACCTCAAATTTTGTCATTTCGTATTTCATCGTGTTATTCCAAAATGAATTAATGACGAATTTAGAGGTATTTCTGTACTCAAGAATTATCACCATCAACTTCAGTATTTTCTCATCACTTCATTATTATACATTGTTAAATTTTGGAGAAATAAGTCAATATAATACACATTGTAGTACATATTTAAATGTAAATTATTTTGAGGCACACTGACATTTTCAAATTTATAAAGTAAAGAGAAATAGCTTCACCCATCTTTGAATATTACAGTTAACTGACTAGCCAGTTGATGATCCCATCATCTCTAAGTTACTTGAATTCTGGACAAGGAGAAAGTGAATTGGTACTTGATTTCAAGTACATTTAGATAAGTATGGTAATGCAGCAATGAAATTAAATTTCTCTTATACCATTCTGTCAGGTATGGTAATTTCTCATGAATGATTATTTGTATGTGAAAATTTCATTAATAAAATATAAATATTCCTATTATTTTTCATTTATTACACTGCCCAACACCAATTTTGCGATTTAATTCTAACAGCTGTTTTTAGGTAACTTTGGTGTGCTGATTTCAAAAATCACCTTAGTTTTTGTCTATCACGTCAGGTTTTCAAGCAATCAAATACGGATATTTCGGAGATATCGCATTTTGGCAGGGTTATGCCCAATTTTTTTTCTTTTCAAAAAATAAGTTTTTACATACTCAGAATCAGCATGGAAGAGTAAACAATTGTGCAGGGAGTGAACTTTAATATACAATGGTAATATTGACACACAAATAGGGGTGTGCCGGATAGTATTTTTTACTATCTGGCTGGATACTGGATAGCCGGATAATCAAAAAAAATATCTGGCTGGATACTGGATAATATCATTTGAATAATTCATAATTTTTTATATATTATTATTTAGCTATTACTTGACTAATTGATTATACTATCAAATTTTAATCACTATTTGATATAAATTATAGCTATCTTTCAATACTGGTAACTTTACTAATTACCTACCGGTATATTTTATCCTTTTCAGGATTGTTTCATTGCCTAAATCATATAGCTATATAGCTAGTTAGTATTAGTTACAGGCTTACAGCAATATTTTAACATTATTTACCCCCTAAAATGGCTAGTTTTATTTGGAAAATATTTACAATACATGAGACTAATCCAACGATAGCTATTTGCTCCTTATGTTCCAAACAGATTAAAAGGGGATCAGAGAAATTGGGTGCTAGGTGCTATAGCACAAAACCTTTGCACAATCATGCAAAGATGCTGCATTCAAAAGAATATAAAGAAGTGTCTCAACTTAACAAATCATCTGAAAATCAAAATCAACCTATAGCGACCACCTCAATGGCTCCAAAGGAGAAAAAATTAGTTGCCATGGAAAAGCAACTCACATTAGAAGAAAGTTTTTCCTTTAAGAAAATATGGGATATAAATGACTCAAAAGCTCAAGCCTTACATAAAAAGATAGGATTAATGATGGCATTGGACAACCATCCTTTCAGTTTAGTTGAACAAGATGGCTTTATAGGACTGATGGCCCATGTACAGCCAAGGTATTTGCTACCAAATCAAACATATTTTTTCAGAAAAAGTCATACCCAAAATCTATGAAGAACTCAAAGAAATTGTTATGAATAAATTGAAAGAGGGGAAATACATTAGCTTCACTTCCGATATTTTGACCTGCTCTTCTTCAAATGAATCATTCATTTCCTTGTCAGGTCATTGGATCATGAATGACTACACTCATTGTAATGCAGTATTGCATTCAGCTCATTTTTCAGGATCGCGTACAGGAATTAATATAGCGGACAAATTGCAATCTATGTGGCAATCATGGAATATTGACAGATCAAGGCGTAATATATTGGTTAGAGATGGAGCTTCTAACATAGCTTTGGGATGTGACCTTGCGGAAATACCTTCTGTTCACTGTTCAATTCATTTGCTACAGCTAGTGGTGAATGATGCATTAATGGCTCAACGATCTATAAAAGATCTTTTGGCAGTGTTGACATTTAGTGACACATTTTAACCACTCCCCACTGGCTACTTCTGAATTTAAAGCTCTCCAAACACAACAGGGTCATGTTCCTCTTCTATTGGTGCAAGATGTTTTAATGCGCTGGGCCACTGGAACTCATCTTATTTGATGCTAGAACATATGGTTAAGTTGAAAAAATCAGTTCAAATATACCTTGCTGATCATAGTGAATTACTTATTTCATCTGATGAGTGGCACTTGATTGAAAATCTTTTAAAGCTTTTACAGCCATTTTTTAAACTCACCCAAGAAATGAGTACAGAATATAGTTTACTCTCTACTGTTATCCAAACATGTGCACGCTTGAAAGGTTTCTTGGGTCATTCCATGTCAACTCAGCCACAAAATGGCACTTTTTGCACTCACCCCTTTCAATTTTGCTCATACTTGGCACAATAGCAGATATACATGCCAAACTTAAATTCCCAAATTATTAGAGCTGACTGACCTTTGGTTACTGAGATACAAGGTCACAAAGTTGTGACATTTTGACCTTTTTTGCGTTAAATGACTATTTTCAAAATGGTGTAACTAAAAGACTATTAAAGCTAGAGCATTGATTTTGGTCTCATTTTAAAGCTCTTTAGTAGCCCCTTGTTTATTGTCTCTTGTTAAATATCTCTACTGTGAAAAATAAAAAAATCCCTTCAAAAGTTGACCTTTGACCTTGAATAAAAAAAAAAAGTACCTTCTAAAAAATTCAATTTTTTTACATTAATACCATGTCATGTACAACAAAATCCCAAGAAGCTGTAAGTGGCTGATAACTAGTTCAATGTATAAAAATAAATGAAGTTGGCATCATTCTTCAATTTTAGATTTTTTTGTTAGTTCATTTATTTAAAAGTTCTGTTCTGATATAGTGTCAGTGAAGACTTAGTTCAACTTAACATTATTAGTTCAAAAACCTTTTTGTGACCTGTGCCAAAAGAAGTCTTTTAAAAGACAACCAGGGTTAAACCCCTCGACAGCCCCAAATCTACTGGAGTAGCGCTGATCCAAAGGCCCCTAGTATATAAGTACTGTCAACTTTACAGAGTTGACTCCTGACTTCAAGTTAGTTAATTTATTTTACTAAATACATGTATAAAAATTTATTTAATAATTCATTAATTGTTCATTGTTTTCTTTTCAGGATTTTCTTTGTGCTTTTGTGATTTCAGAGTACAAACATGGAACATTTAAACTGAAACAGAAGTGTGCTGATCCTTTGCTGCGTCACAAAGGTCAGTGTCGAAAGAAGAGTTTGAGAATTGTACCACAGGAACTTGTAAATAAGTTTCCTGATCTGCACTTAACATTACATCACAGACTTTGTAAGCAGTGTAGAGAACATCTTGAGTCCTTGCCTGAGAAAGGAATAGGCACTTTGAATTCAGACATAAATGATGCTTCTTCTTGTAGTAGTGAACCACCTGAAGATCTTGAGAAAATTGAAAATGTTGATAATAGTGATGCATCAACTTCAGAGCAAAACCATGAGATGTGTACTTTGAATGCTTCTTTTGTTTCAATTGGTGAATCACCCATAAAAAAGAAGCTTGTAGAGCAAAAGTCATATGGAGCTAAAAACTAAGCAAGGTGACAGAGACAGTTAAGAGAGAATGGAAACAGTTGCAGGAAAAGAGATTTCTGACTCACAATTTAAGGAGCCATCTGGAGATGTAGACTGTTTAGAATAATAAATCAACTCGAGGAAAAATTCAAAATGAAAATACTAAAAGTGATAAAATAAAAATCCTCACTGTATTGCCCAAAAGTTGGAGCATTAGGAAAATTGCTTCAGAATTTAACACAACAAGGCATACAGCATCTATTGCTAAAAAAATAGTTGAAGAAAAAGGTGTCCTTTCAGACCCAAATCCAAAGGGTGGGAAAAGAATTAAACAGGATACTGTTGATGCTATTAAAGCATTTTATCTTTCAGAAGACATCAGTAGAACAATGCCAGGAAAGAAAGACTATTGTAGTATCATTGACAATGAAAGAGGAAGGATACATTTGCAAAAGCATCTTTTACTTTGCAATTTAAAAGAAGCCTATCATATTTTCAAAGAAAGAAATCCTTTGGTTAAGGTGGGATTCAGTAAATTTGCAGAATTGCGTCCAAAGCAGTGTGTTATTGCTGGAGCAACAGGAACTCACTCAGTATGTGTCTGTACAATTCATCAGAATGCCAAACTTATGTTTGTAGGAGCTGAATTAGAAAAACTAACTGCAAATAATGACACACCTATTAAGAATGTACGTCATTGTGTTGCCTTTATGGAATGCAATCCTGCCTCACAGAAATGCTGCCTCAGACAATGTGAACAATGTGGAGATCCATCAAATTTAAAAAACAGACTACTGGACATATTTACAAACAACTTCATTGATATCCTAAATTTTAAAAAGTGGACCAATACAGATCAGTCAAATCTTGAATCAGTAGAACTGAATACAGATGAATATATTGACCAATTCTGTAACCAACTGAAAGAATACCAGATACATGACTTCAAGACAAAGATGCAAGCAACTTATTACCGTGAAACAAAAATGTTTTTGAAAGATGGTGAGGTCCTTGCTGTGTGTGATTTTGCTGAAAATTATTCCTTTATTCTTCAAGATGAGGTTCAGAGCTTTCACTGAAACAATGAGATGGCTACTCTACATCCATTTGTTATTTACTATAAAAAGGAAGATGAGATTGCTCACCTTAGCTTTGTTATTATTTCAGAGTGTAACATCCATAACACAGTTGCTGTACATTTGTTTCAAAAGCATCTGATAAAATTCCTAAAAGATAATATCTCATCCATTGGTTCCATCCACAAAATAATTTACTTTTCAGATGGGTGTGCAGGACAGTATAAGAACTGCAAAGACTTTTTGAATCTTTGCCATCACAGAGATTATTTTGGAATTGAGGCAGAATGGAATTTTTTTGCAACAAGTCATGGAAAGAGGGACCCTGTGATGGTGTTGGAGGCACAGTTAAGAGATTAGCTGCAAAAGCTAGTCTACAACGACCTTATGATGAACAGATCCTTACTGCAGAACAGTTATATACAGGGTGTCCCGTAAGTCTGGACCCATAGGGAAAAAAAATAAAATTACAAAATAGTCCAAAAATTTATTACATAATCTGTTCAAAGTGTCTGCCGTTGTGTCGCACACATAGTTGAAGACGCAATCTCCACTGCGACAGCACTTTCTGAATCAGTCGCAGAAATTTCTTGACACGCCTCCACAATGCGTGCTTAAGGTGGAAAATGTTCTGAAGTTTGACCTCGTACACTTTGGCTTTCAAGTGGCCCCACAAATAAAAATCATAATAAAAAATAAAAAAAAATAATTAATAACATAATACAAAAATATATTATAAATCCCTATGGGTCCAGACTTACGGGACACCCTGTACATTTGCAAGTGAAAATATTGTAAATATAAAATGTCATTTTTCAACCAATAAGAGCATGAAGAGGAAAGCCAACTTCTCCAAGAAAGACACTCAACTGCAAGGACTATTGCTGGTACACAGAAATTACACCATTTACAGCCAGTTTCATTGACTTCTCTTAAGGTTCATTATTCAAATATTGAGAAAGTTACTGAAAAGGAAGAAGTTGTGACTGAGGAGAAATACATGGTTTTGTTACTGCTGCATATGATGGCCATTGGTGGGTGGCATATGTGCTGGAAAAGATACCAGAGAATAGAGGAGTAAAGTCACATTCCTTCATCCTCATGGCCCAAACCATCATTTGTGTATCCTGGTTGACCAGATGAATTAATCTTACCATATTCAGATATTCTAACACAAGTTGAGGCATCTACTACTAATGGACGAACATACAGGATTTGCAAAGAAGTTAATTTGAAGGCATCCAAAGCTTTGGCAGATCTACAGCACAGAAAGGTAAGAATTCAAAATTAAAATGGTCATGTAACTATATATACACTGCATACATTTTAAGTTGTGATAAATGGAAATCAATGAGCACTATACCTATACATATTGTATGTACATTTTAATATGTTACTTGTATTTGTTAATTAGGTAGCTATCTAGGTATACATTAAAAATTTTCTCTTCTAGAAATCACAATAAATTGGGTGGCCCACAAGAATCTTGTCAACTACTGAAAAAACCACATACATGCACAACATATAGGTGAGGTGGGTAAAGAACAAATATTTAAAAATAAGCATTTGCTTGTTTGTAGAAGGCTGCAGATAGTATGTAGATATGGGTTGTATTTGTAAGAGATTGAGCTGACTTTAGACAAAAATGGTTACTGACATACAAGGTCACAAAGTCATGACTTTTTGACAATTTTTGTATAAAATGACTTTTTTCAAAATGTTGCTTGAATTCATTATTTTTTATACATTGAACTAGTTATCAGCCACTTACAGCTTCTTGGGATTTTGTTGTACATGACTCAAGGTATTAATGTAAAAAAATTGAATTTTTTAGGAGAAGGTATTTTTTTTTTATTCAAGGTCAAAGGTCAACTTTTGAAGGGATTTTTTATTTTTTCACAGTAGAGATATTTAACAAGAGACAATAAACAAGGGCTACTAAAGAGCTTTAAAATGAGACCAAAATCAATGCTCTAGCTTTAATAGTATTTTAGTTACACCATTTTGAAAATAGTCATTTAACACAAAAAAGGTCAAAATGTCACAACTTTGTGACCTTGTATCTCAATAACCAAAGGTCAGTCAGCTCTAATAATTTGGGAATTTAAGTTTGGCATGTATATCTGCTATTGTGCCAAGTATGAGCAAAATTGAAAGGGGTGTGTGTTTTAGGTGGCTGATTTGACATGGAATGACCCTCTTTCAAAAATTGGCCAGGATGATCAAGGAGTCCAAACTACAAAAGATGAACTGTTGAAGTCATTGCGGTCACGATTTTTTGCCAATGAAAGCAATGAAAAAAGAGTGTCTAAATGTCTTAACAAATCGGAAGTATGCTCTAGCAACTGTCATTGATCCACGATTTAAATTTTTGTTTTTCAAAGATCAATAAAAGGAAAATATTAAGACATGGTTAATTGAAGAAATAAATGAAATAAACAACCTAGAGAAAATTAGAGATAAATATTTTGAAGAACAGGCTCACAGCAGCGATGATTCTAATTCTTCTTCCTCCTCAACAGGAAGAAAAAAGGCAAAGTTTGATGATGATCCACTCTGCTTGTTTCAGGGAACTAACAAGAAAATTCAGAAAAGATACCTGGTGAGAAAAAGTTTAAAAAAAGCCGCAAGATGGCTTCATTCGCAGAAATAGCAGAGGAAATTGAGCAATATGCAAAAAAACCCATATCAGACAGATGACTATCTCCACTTGAAATTTGGAAAAATGAAGAATCCTTTCCATCTCAAGAAAATTGCTCTAAAATGGCTAGTGACACCAGCAGCATCAGTTTTCTCAGAAAGAATGTTTTCCGAATACGAAAATATTAAAAAAAAAAAAAAAGTACTTTGCTACCAAAGCGAGGGGAGATGCTTCTTTTTATCCATCACAATGGACGAAAATTTGATTTAAACTTGTGACTCTAGCTAGTGTCTTGAACATAGTATTAATTTTTATTGTTTAATGCGAGTTTTTACTTTTTAAGGTTTTGCTATTTTAATAATTTCACTTACCTTACTGGTATATTTGATTAGGCTATGTTTTATTTTTATATCTCAAATCTTAATAAAAGGTTTCGCTAATTCATATTTTTTCATATTGTATTTGCAATTATATAAAAATAAAAATTAAAAAGTAAGGGAAGCTGGGATCTTAGCTGTGTGTCACACTTTTAGCTGGACCAAACATTTTGCCTTTTTAGCAGTGTTAATATAGTTACATACTAGTAGTGGTACATGCTTATTTATCAATTATTTTAATTTTAGATTTTTGTACAACTATATTCAACTTTTGCTAGCCAAAGGCTATGCAAACTAAGATTGAAAGGGGCGGGCCCAGATGGTATTCCCATTACAAAAAAGACTATCATAAATATCCGGATACAGGATACCGGATAATAGCCGTTATCCGGCACATCCCTATACACACAGTGATTAAAAGTGTTTAAATAAGCAAAAAATTAATCCATATTAAAGCAAGCATGGGACCAGTTTTCTTAACATTCTTTTTCTTGTTTTCTTACTTTTCAATGCTGATAAATTTTCTCTTATAGGACTTCCTAGAATGAGAGATGTCAAGACAATCTCTTTGCAGGCTCCAGCAGTAGTCAGCCATCATATGGGTATCCCATCTTCCTTGGTATCGCTCTTCACTAACATCACCAAGATTTTCTGGAAATTTATCCAGATGACTGATGAGATAATGAACTTTAATGCTCATGTTGCAACCCAACTGCTGAAAGTTTACAAGTAAATCCTTTACAAGATCTTTATAATTTTCAGACTTTTTGGATCATGACATCACGCTCACACCTGGGGAAATCACAGATACCCAAGATTTTAATTTGTACATGACCTTTAGATTTAATGCACAGATTTGCGTATTCCATAGATAAAATTTTAACAGCAAAACAGCTGTTAACAGGTCTCAAAAATCATCAATTTTGATAAGCACCCTTCATGGATCACCCAAAATAGGCATATTGCATTGCACAAAAACCTGATGTGATTGACAAAATCTAAGGTGATTTTTTAAACCAGCACATCAATATTATCCAGAAACAGGTCTTAGAATTAAATCAGCAGCAAAAAATTTTTTTTTTGTTGGGCAGTGTTATTATTAATAATAATAATTATAACTGCTAGACTAAATTCTGTGTAGTATTTTGACAATGAATTTCAAGTGTTTCTTTACCATCTAAATGGAAGTAGTTTTTTGATAATTTTAAGTAGTAGGCTGTATTTCCTAAATTTTTTATAATTTAAGAGAAGACAATATATATATGTGGTTGATTTACAAAATTTGATTATGATTACGGTACAGATGATAAAATTTTAATTATTACTGTGGGCCTTGAAAAATGTTGATGTATATCCAGTGATGGGCAGTATCTAGATACATGTATCGCCGATATGTATCGATCGATACATTTGTATTGGTATCGCTTTAGCTACTTGACAAAAGTATCGATTTATCAGTATTGCTAAGGTCAATTTTCTTAAATGTATCAAAAAAAATTGATAAATTAATAAGAATTTTTAAATACTTAAATAGATATTATAATATGACACTACTGAGTTATATTTATGAATATACATAAATAATAATATTATTAAATATTTATTTAATAACAGTACTACTCTACTGGTCACGTCACACAGTACGGCGCAACGTTTAAACATGTTTGTACTTGTTATTGAGATTAATTAACCATAATATAGAAACATTGTTAGCTGTAGAGAAGCTAGAGCATTTGAATTCGGAGGCATTGCGTCATTGTCAGCCACTTCTCAATGTAGTTACAGTAGGGTTCATTAAGTGGTTTGAAAAGTTTCTGTGCCTTGATGCGTCGCATGAGTGTAAAGCAGCAATACTGGCATCGTCTTCAAATCCTCTGTTCAAGTTAGTGGATGACAATAAAAGGCAAATTTAATATAACATATGTCAAAAAGAGGGTTCAAGAAATGTTTGTTAATGCTGTTAAGAGCCTCAGCGAGCAGACCCCCCAGCAACAACTAAGTGATGCTGCATCTGATGGAAGTGCAGATGATTTCTTCTGTTATGAGTCTGCTTCCACTAATGTGTCTGCAACCCAAGATTCCACTGAGATGGAAGTTTTACAGTATCTGGGTGACGGAAGTCATTCTCTCCAATCTCTGAGGCAGTACCCAGGAATTCTATGGGTCTTCCTGAAGTATAACACACCACTACCATCCTCTGCTCCTGTAGAATGGTCGTTTAGTTTGGCTGGTCACATTCACACTCCAAAAAGGAATAGACTGTCTGACCAGATGTTTAGCCAGCTGGTATTTTTGAAGGGTAATAGTAATTACTTTTAATTGTTAGTGTAATATTTTCAGTCATTCATGTATCCTACAAAATTAAAACATACTTTCATTAAATAAAGCAATTGTTTTTATTTACATCTATAAAACCCATTAAAATGTCATTGATTTTACTTACAGTGCATACAAATTACTAGTATAAACAATAATATCTAATACCCTACCTACATATTAAATGAATAATTATAAAAATGTACCGGCAATGCATGTATCAGTATTGCTTAAGAGATCTAGAAAGTATCGGTATTGCTTAAGACGTTCATGTATCGATGTATCGGTATCGCTTTAGCGATTTTCATGTATCAATGCCCATCACTGTGTATATCACACTTGCTGTGTTGATATAAAAAACAAGAAATTACTAATCAAATTCATAATTTTATTTCAAATTGTAATTGTACAATCTACAATGAATAACTAGGAAAACATCAGTATGTGGCACACACTCATCTCAGTACTATCATCATAGCATTATGATAATGCTAAATTGCATTATCACATGCAAAAGATATGGTGTCCAAAAAGATATTAGATTGCACTAGATTTCACCAGACAGCCAAAGGCTCAATGGAAGGGTTCTCATAGTTGCCATGGTATAACAGTGAACAGTTTACTATATCCTTTGTCAATTGAATATAGGTAGGTCAACTGATGTCCTCAAAATGACTTTGGCCATAACTTGTCCTGTTGGTCCAATTGATCTGAAACTCTGGAAATTTTTTTTTTTTTCTTTTTTTACCTAAAACCAACCCATGTACCAATTTTCAGCAAAATCAGAGGTATTGGTGGTGGTTTTATTTTTATTGGTCTACTTGTCCTAGAATCACCCATATACATGCATGTATCACATATTGACAAAAAGCATGCAATGTTTTTTGGTTTTGCTTATCCCTCCAGCAACACCATTACAATTATAGTATTACTACAATACTTGGTTAATAGACATTAACTTAATTTAAGCTTAAATATCACACTTTATGTATTTCAACTATATACAGTCTGACCTCGCAAATCTGGGATAATAGAGCACAGTGACCAACCTGAATTTATGGATTAACACAATGGGCTTCTGTGATTTACAATTTATAGAGGAGACTGATTTTGACCCAATTGTCCCTGAAAACATTGAAATAGTGCGCAGTGTGCATCAAATGTAAAGATATGACACAAGAATGACACACTTTAAACAGACTATTCTTTCTTACTGGCGCACTGTGCTATGTTCATCCACATTCTCAAACTATTGTTCTCACACTCTGGTACAGTATGGTACATATTTAATATTACATACAGCAAACTGTATATAATAATAAATATGTACTGTACTGTTATAAAACTTTATAAAAATGTTTAAAATGAAAAAATTGTGTTTTTACCATTTTCATTCAATTTACCTTTATATTTAGTATATTTTTACATTTTTTTACAACTTTTCCCAGTCCAGAAACCAACCCCCAGAATAGTGAGGGCCTGGATTTGCAGGGTCAGACTGTGTGTGTGTGTTTAATCTTTCACACACCTTTATTCAAAAAACATAATGTGGCACTGCCCCCTACTAATTGGCCTTAACTGTAGAAGAGTTGAAAATGTTAGATATTAGACACATTGTAATTGATTCCATTTGTCCTGGAAAACCAAGGAATTGTAATTGGGATTACATGCCATGATTACAACATATCAATGAATATGAAAGTTAAGTTACCATTACAGTACAATAAAACCCACTCTAACTCACCCATACATAGTAAGATATAACTAAAATGAGATTGTTGATGGTACAATTCCTTATCTATGAGAAAGAAAAATTATTTTATTTCAATCAGTTATTTTTTCCTTATAATTTAAATCAATTTAATTAATTTTGTCAGTCTTCTGTTTACCTAATTTGAAATTGTAGGAATTAAGATTAGTTTTTAATGTAATCGTAATTGATTCCATTAATTTTAGAAGGAATCATAATCATGGCCTTGCTAGGTAATCATTATCATAATTTGTTCCATTTGTGGTGGAATCATATGTCTGTTAGATACACTCTAGGAGTACCAATAAGTCTGCAGTTTGGATCTGGACCACCAGTAATAAGTCTCTGCTCTGGTTATACAACTTGCTTTGAAATATCAGCAAAACTTAACCTTTGAAAATCAAAATTAAACCTTTCTTTGTAAAGTTTTAAATTCTCTTCAATAATGTTGGCCACATTATGAAAATGCTCCAAAAGGAAAGGGGGGGAATGGTGAGTGTCTTGGTAGTTACAAAAATAGTTATGGCATGAATTCCAAAATGTCGTCAAATTATCATTATTTCTGCTAAGTTTTTAAAAATAAACCTATTTTAGAGTTCAACTAAGGCTTTTGTAACTGGAATTTTTGCCTCTGGCACTGTTCAGGTTCAGCCCATTCAGCAGAGGCTGGATAATAAGCTTTTACTGTACCATATATATAAAAGCAATTTTCATTGAATTTTGGGTAATTCCAAAAATGAATTTATCAATAAAAACATCTTGTACCTCCTATTTTTATGGTTCTTTTCATGTAAAGCAGTTGATTGATGAAAGTACCCATGCTTGACAGGTTAAGTATCCCTCATTTAACCAAATTTGTGTGAAATTTGAGAGGTTTGAACCCTTGTACCCAAACCCTCAGTTAAGTGCAAAGTATAAATTTGATTGAACAGTAGCTCGGAAAACCAGAACCATGATAGGAGTTCCTAGTTGCATCTTCAAATTAGGGTAGATGTTTGCATTAGTGAAGGTTTTTATATACTTCTGGTTTGTTAATAAGGCCCCTGTCAGCAAAAGAATTGGCCTAATCTTGGAATGTGACCATACTCATGAAGTACCCTACTATCAAGTCTTAAACTTTATATTTTATCTTCATTTATTCTTGTATGATTGTACTTGTATTGCAGTTTTCCTTCAGTAAAAGTTTCCTTAATTAAAAATTTGGCATGTTCTTCAGGAAATGTAATAGGTTTTCTCAGCAATATGCATTCAACATTGAAATAAAGACCAAAGAATATCAAGCTAAGATTGAATAAAATCATCTGGTATTAACCAGAATAAAATTGGTAAACTGGATTTTACACAAGTTATATCAGTTTATTTTTCAATAAATATCAGGATAATTTAAGATCTAATTGCAGCTCTTATCAAATTCTAGATGGTTTTAATCCATTTCTTCCCTGAAAAATTAACTGAAATTAGCTTAAATGAGTGCCTAATCAAGGCCAAACTATAAATGGCTGAGCATGTGCTGATTATGAAATAGTATGGTTACCTTTTAATGCTCTATGCATATTCTTTATTAAATTATTTTTTTGAAGTCTTCCATTGTGGCAAGATAGATTAATTAGGCTTAATTGCAAAATTGTAGATGTAACTTGTCATTGAACAGGCTTATGGTGTAATGTGAAGTAAATATAGATGTGTGTGCATATTTGGAATATGGTCCGGTACTGAGTATGAATGCGGTGTTGCATCAAATTTTTTTCCAAAGGATGCATTATTAATTGAAGTTGCTCCACAGTGGATGCATTGAAATTTGTCAAATAAAATATATAAGTAGGTGATCAAGCATTTGCAGCTATTTTTTTTTCTCCCCATTAAAAGTCTATTTATTACATTAAATCTACTTATCTACTGTTATACTGGCAACATAATTTTACTTAAAAATAGACAAGACTGACAAGTGTGTGTATTAAACATAAACTTGTGTGTGTTAACTACCAAAAGGCAAAAGTGAAGATGCAACATGGACTATGAAGAGGCTTTTTTTTTAAAGCCAAGAAAGAAAGAAATTCTCAGTATATATTATTGATGGTTTAATAAAGCTTAGCCACTTCTTATTTGCTTGAGGGAATGACCAAATTTTTGTTTTCATGATGAGTAGTATTTTATTTTGCCTAAATAACTGAATCATCAGAAACTAAGTATAATAATTATTGTTTTCAGAGTAAAGTGAAGTGCAGTGAGCTTCGAGGGAAGAAGAAAGATGAACTGCTCAAACAGTTAGACTCACTGAAGCAAGAATTGGCTTCATTGAGAGTAGCCAAAGTTACAGGAGGAGCTGCATCCAAATTAGCTAAAATGCATGTTTATAATTTGTTGAGAAAGATATTACAATTCATCCTATTTGTTAAAAAGTGTATTTTCATTTTATCTTTGTACTCTTATCAATAAAATAACCAATAAGGTATTAATGAATTAACGGTACTGCACCATACTAAAGTATGTTAATTTTAAATGATGAAATCTTCGATTTGAAAAAAAAAATAATGAAATGCAAACCATTTTGGATCGAGAGGACTGACTCTATTTTTCATTAAAACATTTAAGAATTTGAAGGCACTTTACTAATATAATTTTTTACTATTTCAGACGTGTTGTGCGTAAAGCTATCACGCGTGTTTCAATTGTTATAAATCAAACTATTAAGCAAAATTTGAGGAAGTTTTACAGGGTAAGTTTTCTTTCATTTAGTCCCATTTTATGGGGGAAAAAAAAAAAAATGTATTTAATTGGTAGGTTTGCCTTGCTACCATGACAATTTTTTTGAGGTAGCTGTTCATTGATTTTAGTAAAGGACTTAAATGGCTGAGAGGCCTCATGATTTAAGACTGTGTAATGGTAAATGAAATTTCTGCACGATGGTAAAATTCTAATTTGGATTGAGGAGGCTAGTTTTATGGAAATTTGATTTCAGAAGATATATGAAGTGATTTTAATATTTATTCTTGGAATTACAGGGTAAGAAATATAAGCCTTTAGATCTTAGGCCAAAGAGAACCAGAGAGATCAGAAGAAGATTAACCAAATCTGACCAGAACAAAAAGACTAAAAAACAGCAGAGAAGAGAACAGTTATTCCCAGTTAGGAAATATGCGGTCAAAGCTTGAAATTAAAAATTTATGAAATACTGTTTTTGCATTCCTACTTTCTAAAAACATTCCAAGGATAAGTGATAAATCAAACTCTAAAAATATTTATTAAGCAGTTTTATTTTATACTGTTAAATTCATTATTTTAATATTTATTATAGTTAAGCAATTCACAAACATTTTTAGAAAAAAAAAAAAAATTCTCCTGGGGATAGGGTTATATGTTCTGCCTCCGTTGGCAACGGTGGGCGGGAATTGAGCTTGGATTTGGGCAGCGTGCTTAACAGTGCCGCCCTCGGAAGTGTTTACGGGCTTGTATGGCAGTGTGAAATGTTGAAACATAGTTCAAGAATTGTTGGGCCAGATACTTTAATTTACTTCATTTGTGCAAAACTCGGCTAAAAGAAATTTATAAATATGGTATTGAGGGAGTAGGAAGAGGTGAAAAGAATGTTGTATTGCTAATAAAAGACTAGTGGTATTAACATATGAGGTGTGTGAATACATTAATGATAAATTTCTCCATAATTTCGCGAGTTTAATAAAATGAGTAGCATGGACCATGTGGTAATAGATGTATAGAAGTTATTTCTGGAATGTACTAAGTGATTGTGGTTAAAAGTGCGCGCGCGCGCGCTTATAGAATGTCCAGTAGGTGTGAATGGGAAGCAGGATGTGCCCAGACTGAATGACATGGTGATAGAGAATATATTGGTAAGTATACATGATAAACAGGTAGTCTAATAAATTGTGTAAGTACATACCTAGTGATGACAAAGCTGTTAAGGGTTGTCGGTGTGGGTTTACCAGAACGTATTGTATTGTGCGAAGTTAAATTCGTTGGATTTGTGTGTGTAATAAGGAAGTTTGTGTATTGATGCAGAGAAAAGTTAATAGGATGAAATTGAATGAGGTGGCAACCGAGTATAGCACAAGAGTAGAGCAAGTCTTTGAACAAAGGGATATATGAAATGTGTGTAAGGAATGCTTAGTAAAAGCTGCATCTGTTGTATGTGGGTGTACGAGTATATGCAGTAGAGTGAAAAGGCTAGTGTCTCCGAGCAACCGATACAATAAGACTGACTACGTGTTGGAATAATGAATGCAGTGAGTCGCACAAAAAAATGGAATATTCAGTCAGTGGGGTGGTAGTGAAGAGTAGCTGAAGACAGGAACGAAGATGACTGAGTAGTATGTAGTGTGTTATTTTCGAAAGAAGCGAGTGCCAAGGACATTCTGATGTGGCCATTCTTATCTTTTATCCCATGTTAATGCAAGATGAACAGATGCACGAGACTCTTAAAGGGCATTTTAGTTTGCTGGTAGGCGAAGAACCAGGTAATGTGAAATTCAGTTGATTTTGTTGGCGTATATATTTTGTAGAAGTGTAAATAAAGTAGTTAAAAAAAACCTCGAACAAGCAGTTTGCAAATGGAAGAAAGGAAAGTTGGCAGAAATTGGTAGGATATGTACCTACATCGAATGTGGCGGTAGAAATGGTGCTTCCTTGGATGTGGAAGATGTTAAAATGCGTGAGAAACCGTTCCAGAAGATTGAACAAAAACGTCATTGTATCACTACCCTCTAGTGTAATTCTATTGGTAGATTCGAAAATGAGTCCCTTTGAGTCTCCCTCAGTGGTTCGGAGCCCTCGTAAAGCTGTAGATTCCGTGTTATATAAGCGTAGATGTTTTGTTGGAGGTTAAACACTCCAGTAGTTTTTATACCACTAAAAAGAGAGAATTATACGAGGCATCTCTGGAAAGTATACGGAGTAACGTTCATAAGAAACTTGCAGATCTTTTGGTTGGAGAAAATCTACGCAGGCTTTGGGAAGCAGACTTGTTGATACACGTTTGTAGTGCGGTAGTCGATTGAGAAAGATGTTAACCAATGCCTCGATATTTCAAATGTTAGTGGATAGGTGTGTTGCGGCAAGTGCTTAGAAATATATGGTGGATTTTTGTGGGTCTGTTGTGCAAGTGTGATTGATTTAGTGCTAAGGTTGGAGTACGATAGGGCTGTGCGTTGTCGGCCCGTTGGTTGAATAAGTATACGAATGGCTTGGTTAAAAAAGTGAATGAATTTTGGAGAATTAGTGGCAGCCGTTGCATCTGATGTAAGTGTGCTTTTGGGTGATTGAGAAAATCAATTAAGGAGCAACAGCGACAAATTTTATTGACGTGTATGAACATAGGGGATTGGAGGTGAATGTAAATAGTAGTGTTGAAAGAGGAGTCGGCATGTAATTGGTAAACGGAGAAAATGAATTTTCTTCCAGATGCTTTGGATGTTTGACAAATTGGAAATTAAAAGTAGCGTAGCAAGTCTTGGGAGAAATAAGCCGTTAGGAAGAAAATGCTCCAGTTTAGATGCAGCAAGAGCCAAGAGCGCCAACACGAGTGTGTTGGTACCAATACCAATTTGTGGATGCTAAAAGCTTGTTTGGCATAATAGTTCATTCAGAAAAGGGGAGTAGTGAAGATGAACACTTTAGGAAGCAAGGTTGGTGTGAAAGGAAAGAGTGAAAAAGATAGAATTGTCAAAGATAGATGTAGTGGAAGACTGCGTAAAAGATAATAAATTGCATCTTAAGTGTGCAAATAAATTAAGTTATAAATGTAGTACAAGAGAAACGAATAGAACATGGGTCGGGGAACTTTTTTGGGTATTACCCAAAAATCTGAGTAAAATGAAATTACCCCCAGACTTCAAAGTAAACAAAAACAAGCCAATTGCTCTTAAAATTGTTGCATATGCTCTCTCTCATACCGCACGCATTACCCCCAAAATTTGTAAATGTACCCCCATTTGGGGTAATTTACCCCTGTTCGCCGACCACTGGAATAGAAAGTGTAAAAGAAGACACCAGTTGTGGTATACCTTTGATCTTACTAAATTAATACTGGATCCCTGAGGTTAAGGTGATCCCTATGAGCCCTTCTGTAATTTGCCCCGAAGTAAAGCGTCGTGGCTCACAAAAAAGTGAGTGGATTTTTCGTGTGTATCACACTTTCGCAGTTACTATTTGCTTATCTTTTCTAATGGACCACGCACTGCTTTGTTTCAGATTCACACTGGCATCAGCAATGTAATACATTCATTTAGCATATTTTTGGTTGGATTGTATTTCATACATCTTGAACTTCAATTTGAAGTATCGCAATAAGCCTTAAAGTACTATAAGTAACTTTGCCAAGATGTTCATATAGAAAGGGAGCAAAGCGCCCAGAAGTATTTTTGGTTTTCAGCAATTTTAATTGTGCTGGTGTAGTCAAAAGGTAACCTACATTCTTAACATTTATAGAATATTAAAAAAAAAAAAAAAATTGTATTTTCATTGCATTTAATCTTTGACTAGTATTTTCTTTTGTCTTAATGGCTAATATTTCAAAATTAAACTAGTTTAGATGCTGAGCCCCTTTTTTTCACTATGCATCTATTTCTGTCGTAGGTCGAATTTATTGATAATATAATCTTCAGATGTCACAGGAACTTAAACTTTCGTAACCTAGTAAGCACCTCTATCCATACCCTTAATATTGTATGGAAAAAAGAACACCTTTAATCAAAACTTGGAAACATTGGCCATTATGTAATAACCTACACATACCTATAATCCTGGAAAATTATGGAAGCAAGCTGGCTTCGGTGGTTTATTTTTGAGTTTGTATGTATGTTACAAGGTTCGTCCTTTGATTATATTCAGTAACCAATAATAGGACTAAAATTAATCATGAGACAAGTATAAATTAATTTGAATAGCAAAATGTGGGTATTATTCTATTTCCATGTGCTTGAAAACTTGGTAGTGCAGGCACTACAAATTTACAAAATATCTTGTGGTAGATATTAGCTATGTTGGTACTAAATTCTATCTGTCTCCTTGGGTGGTGGGTGTATTCCCGTTTGCCAAACATTTGATTACATTCTGCAAGAAAAAAATAGATATGGTTTAAAAAAAAAAAAAAAAATTCTGCAACAAATAATATCGGCATGAAAAAGTAAATTCACTCTACATTTGTACTAGTTCTTGTTTACATAATCATAACTACCCTTGAGCTCGGGATCGAAAAAACTTAAAAATTAGGTGGTGATTTTAGGAATCCACCACCACAAAATTAAGGTACCCCTTTCAACCTCAGAGATACAGTTAACTTACTTTGTGACACGATTGCAAGTATTCCTTTGTCAGGCGAGATAAACTCCATTTACACACCACAAACCACTTCCATTCTTGCTTCTCGTTAACTGTCATGTTCATACGAATTCCGGTTTAGTCTTATTATATCTATCTTTTATGCGGTCTTCCTCCTCTCCTCACGCCTACGCACTCATGGTAGACCTTTTCCACAATTCTATAATTATTCATTCTTGCCATAAAAATACCAACCAACCTTACCATTTCTATTCTCACATCTAATGACTTTCACTTCACACTTTTTCCCGAACATCTTCACTTCTCATAGTCAATCTTCGGGTTGTGTGTATCGTCAAGCTCATCGCAATTTCATAGGACACGCACACACACACATCAATACAATCATCATATGCTTTGCCAAAACCTCCCTTCAATCCTCTAACAGATTTATATCCTTCCTGAGTATATCTTTACTCACTAATACAATCTATCAGACGCCACTCGCTTTATAATCATGTATACTTAATATTTTTGTTGGAAGTATAGTATTTTTAACATTCCTTTCAGTTTATCACCATGTTATTCAGACTGGGCACATCATGCTTCCAAACTCCCACTTTCCCATTCACACTACCCACATTCGAGAAATTACCTCTTCGATACATCTATCTACTATCAAATGGTTCATACTACTATCACTGTTAAACAATAATCATGAAGAAATTTATCATTAACATTTATATTCAGTCATTATTGATGTCATTCATCTTTCATTAGAAAAGCAACGTTTCTTTTACGTCTTCCTCCTTTCTTTGTATGCAATTTAATTTCCTATTCCACATTACCATTCCTTTTGAGCTTTGTTTTGCACAAATGAAGTCAATCAAAACGTCCGGCCTGACAATTCTTATACTCTGAACATTCACACTAACACAGGAGCAGTTGTTAACCCCATATCGCCAGGTAAATATAATTTTGATCTCGGCTCTATACACCGGATAAATTAAAATATTGTATAGAAGCATCACCATCTGTACAATATTTTACTTTATCCGGTGTGTAGGGCCCAGATATCTATATATTTACCTGGTGATACGGACAAAGAACTGATCTAATAATACTTTCATAGTCTACTTTAGCCTACGAGCCTCGTATATACCAGGCTTGTCCATCATATAGTCCGCCAAAGATTTGTATCAGGCCCGGCTGGCGGATACTGAAAATTCATTAGATAATGTCATTTTATTTCAATAAAATTTAATTAAAAAAAATTGATCTAAAATTTGCACACTGGTCCTCGGTGTGGGTCATTAATTGAAATATGGCCCTGCATGAAAAAAAAGGTTGGACACCCCTACTATATACCAGTCTACTATGGTACTGCGGTACTAGCGTGTTGTGTCGGTACCGCGGGAAATTTGAATGCGGTAGCGGTACTGCTGTACTTTCAGCGATCCTTTGCGGTACTGCGTTATGCGGTACCGGTTTGGTAGTGCGGTAGTAGTACCGCAGTACCGCAAAAAAACGCAAGTGCCCAGCTCTGTTTAAAATTATAACCAACTTTAAGGTTTGATAAATTCTTGTTTCTGGGAAATCCCAAATTAGAATATGCAATTCAGTGAAGTGTTTTATATAATAATTTGATCTCGGTATTAGGTGTTCACGTTGACAAAAATGGCAATATCATACGGCTATGAAGCATCACACTTTCAGTACAGTGTGAATAGGCTATTGTAAGTTATATACTTAAATGCGAAAAATAGAATTAACACGTAAATAAGAGAAGTAGGGACTAACATTTTCTGCCACCCACAAAAGGTGTGTAACAAGTTCAAATTGAAGAAACCAAATAAAAATTCATAATTCTTATGTAGCTGCAAATCTAACTCAATTACCTTTGCCTCTTCCATTTCAGTAAACACCAAATCTAATTTGCCCAAAAGTTCATCAGCATCATCTATAGTAAACGGGAGTGGAGATTTGAACTTTAACACATTTCTGTAAGGTCCATCAGTACTCAACAGAACATGCATCTCTTTAAGCCTAAAAATGAGAAGAAACAAGAAAATTTAATAGTTCAATTTAATAATATTTAAGGATTTAAATCGGTAGTCACTGGAATCAGGCTTTATACACACGTTTTTACAAGATAAGTCAGGAAAGTAACGTTAATTCTAAAACCCTTAATTCTCGAAGTAGTTGGGGTCTGCCTAACTCGATGGGCGGTGGAGTTTAATTGATCCTGGAACCTTTACGTTCCGAGTATAATCTCTACCATTAAAATATGTAGATTATTAACAGTAATAATAACGTGAAAGTGGCGTAAATATATTATACACAGATCGAACCCATTAAAATATAAAAAACTTTTGATGAAATATAATTTTAAAGCTTAAAATGAAGATAAAACTTAAAACTCGCCTTTTATTTACAAATGCAGCTTCTGCAGTAGCTGGTTCTCGAGTCGTTCTGTTTGTCACGAGATCTATACCAATGAACATTCCTTGACCTCTGATGTCACCTGAATTAACAAAAGGAAATCTTTAGATTTGTTTTAAATAAACCCGTACACACCCAATTTACTATGGGAAATGCGTTTATTGATACGAATGGTGTATGGTATAAAGTCACACACACTTTATAAGCGCATATCAATCATTTAAATATTTCTCGAACAAAAATTTATCAAAAGGAATAAAAACTTCAATACCTATGAGTTTGTACTTCTTCTGCAGTTTTCTGAAGTGCTCCTGAAGATAACCCCCGACTTTAAGAGCGTTCTCCATTAGCTTCTCTTCTTCAATAACATCAAGAACAGCTGACCCAATAGCACATGAAACAGGGTTGCCTCCAAACGTGTTAAAATATTCCACGCCAGTCGCACCGAATCTATCGGCTATATCTCTTTCGAAAAGAACAAAATCTTAAGCTAACATGGTTTAGTCTTTGCAATTTCCTAAACTATATTGCCATTTACATTCATATTATAGCACCCACTTTTAAAATGAATGAATTCAGAGGCACTTGTTTGGAGATGTTCGTAAGTTACATGACTTTTTTCTCTAGACCAATAAAACAAAAAAAGCTTTCATAACTAATGAAATGAGAAAGTGCAAGACTTAAAATGCAAGTTTTACCATCTCAGTATATAATAGATTGAATTCTGTCAGTCATATTTGCAATCTTTTTTTTTTTATGTAGGAGGAAGGGGCCAGGGGCGAATGCCTGCAAAAATGTCCCCCCTCCCCCCATCTGGTAATGATGGAACCTAATTCTAGTTTGGTTCCAGTTCGCAGTCAAATGGTTTAAAAGGGTCGATAAGGAAAGTAATTCGTCCAAATTGACAATTTTACAATTGGGTGAAAATGAAGCAATAATATACAGTAGTAACCTACTCAAAAAATTATAGTTAAACTTTTATTTCATAAACAGGCTCCGATTATATTCTACGACGTTTTACCGTTTTAAAAGTATATAAATATTATTCTTAATTTGTATATCATTAAATAACAGAGGGTCAGACGTGCGTAACTTAAACCTAGAGTGAAAATTAAGCAATGTAGTTTACAGTGCATGTTGCTTCACGAAGTACATCCGTAAGATTCTACGTACGGAAGCTAATGACTGAAAAGACTGATTATGAAGTTGTGGCGACATGTACAGGGTGTTCGAAAAGTCTCGCCACCGGCTACAAAATGTACATATTGTAATACCCATTTTATTTTTGTGTAATTAATTGAATTTGATTTGATTTAATGACATTTTTTTCCTTTTCCAGATAGAATTGTGTGAACAATGGCAAACCAGTCCACTTACACTCTGGAGGAAAGGATAGTGATGAGCATATGGGGTCATGAAAGTCGCATACTGGCAAAACGATGCATGATATCCAGAATGATTTCAAGACCAGATTCAATAAGGCTGCTGCACCACCAAACATGACGGTATTACGCTGGGAGAAAAAGCCGTTTTGAAACTGGCTCCATCAAGGACAGACCACGGTCGGGAAAACCAACAACGCGAGCAGAACAATGTGAAGGTGTGATTGCATCGGTTGCTCGTTCACCGAAAAACGATCACAAGAACTTGCAGTCCCCATGTCCACAATGAGAAATCGTATGACAAAAGATCTCTGCGTGAAACCATACCGCCCGTCATTTATTAATGATTTAAAATATTCTTGATTAGTAATTGTAATTAGTAACTATTTATTGTAAAGTAATTGTTGCTAGTGACTTTTCTTAAATTTCACCTACCACATATAAAATACTGTACAATTAATCACACAAAAATAAAATTGGTATTACAATATGTACATTGTAGGGGGTGATGGGACCTTTTGAACACCCTGTAGATTAAGTACCTGGTAGTCATGACGACTGATATTGGATGTCCATTACCAATTGGCTTCCCGAGGGTAACAATGTCAGGAATGACGTCGTCGCCTTGCAACTGAAACGCCCACCAGTGAGAACCTATTCGACCGAAGCCCACTTGGACTTCATCGGCAATGCAGACACCACCAGCTGCTCTCGTGTGTCTGAAAGAAAACCAACCAAATTGTAAAGTAAATATTAAGAGAAAAATTATAAAACAACGAATCCTCAAGTGCAGTTGCAAGGGCCAAAAACGTGTTCCACGCTTCATCAATTCTGGAGGGAATGCTTTGATTTTGATTGGTCAATGATTACCACATTTGTTAACAAAGTTTCCTTAAACAAACTTAACATCTCCACGGATCATGTACAGGGCGTCCACAATGTCTTGTCACCCCAATAAAATGCTAAACTGATTTAAGTTTTTCTTTCAGACCCATTTGAAATGTGTGATAGCAGCAACTATACGATTGACAACGAATATTGGCTAGTACCTGGGTCTATGAGCGACCACGTAATGGCAAAATAATTGAAAATATTCGTGCAGACTTCCAAGACTGATTCAATCATGTAGCCCCTTCGAAAAGGAGCTGCACGATTGAATCGGTCCTGGAAGCCTGGACGAATATGTTCAATGGTTTTGCCCATTACGTGGTCGCTCATTGACCCAGGTACCAGCCAATCGTATAGTTTGCTGCTATCACACATTTCAAATGGGTCTGAAAGAAAAACGTAAATCAGTTAGCATTTTACTGGGGTGACAAGACATTGTGGACACCCTGTACACAAAGTTTCGAATCATTAAGTTCGGCGGTTCAGAGGAAAATTCTTGAAAATGACAATCAGAAAATCATCTCCCAGTGGGAGATGGGGGATACATAATTTTAATAATTAGTTAATCCAATTTACAGAGACTATGGTCACTTTGAAAAAACTATACTGTGTAGTGTTTATGTTTGATTGCTGTCCCCTGGGCCATCCGTTGGAAGTTTCCAGCAAATACCGATGCTCAGATAACGGCAAAAACCCTATGTCTTTTCGTTAAAAAATTGTGTTTGAGGTGGTCTTCAAAAGACCTTGTTAAGTAGCGTTTTATGTTTGGTTAATGTTTAGTTAATGTTTGATTTATATGCCTTCCGTATTTAGCGCTGCCTAATGGTAAAGGAAATTGCCATTACCTTATTATTTCGTTGGCCCTCTGCTTCTGGTTGTAGGGCGCGCGGCTGTCTATCACGCCTCTTTCGATGTAGGCGATGGGGTTACGCAACGAGTTTATTCAGTTTAATTAATATATAGGCATTCACTACACTTAAATACCTGAAGGAATAGGCCTATACTTTTGTGTTATTAGTTTTATATTATTAGGTATTCACTCAGAACTTACAGGAAGATTAAACACTTCTCCCTTACCTAAACCATCGCTTGGAACTACTAAACGGCTCTGAGATAAAGTTTTTGTTTGAAGAATTCGCTGGCTTTACAAAGTCCCCAGACGTCTAATTTTTGTGTTTTCATTATTTCTTCTCTCAAAGTAACTTTCATGCGTCGGCGATGAAAAATTTGATACGAAATACGTTTTTCGTTATGTGGACCCAATGCCTACATATTGGGTCCTATATATGGCAATTATTTCCCTTCCCAATAGGTTATGTTGCCAATCCCGAGGCAATTTTTGCAGTTATTTAATTCAATAAATTAATAATTTATTTAATTAAGAAATAAAAGGTACCATATACGATACCATATTGTACAGATATAGTTTTTCCATAGTCACAGTTTAAAATAAACATTCAATATTAAGCACTGATTAAAAAACAAATGAACACACAGTACCTAAAAATAACTCAGAAACACCAATATAATTTTACTAGAGAACCGTCAAGACGGATGAGCAGAGTTTGATCATAAATTTTACACGTGTAGCTATAAAAATTAGAATGGCATATTAATATGCCATTCTAATTTAGTACAGCAAGTCTGTCACTCTCTGAACCAGAAGCGAAACGTACTTGTATACTTCACGAAGGTAATTCTTGGGGGGAATCACTTGCCCTCCGCAGCTTTGCAGAGACTCGGCAATAAAAGCGCAAATGCTTCTTCCATTCTTCGATGCTTCTTCACATATAGCTTTGATTTCGTCCGAGTATTTCTTTGAAAGTTGTTCTTCTGTGTTGTCTATGTCAGTATATTTGCCTCGATATCTGTCTGGTGTAGGAGCCTGAAAGAATTGTACGTTGAAGAATATGCTGCTTAACGGCAAATTCAGATTGGAATACTTTTAAGTATATTGATGTTATATCTAAATTCTAAAGAAAAATGTTAAAAATATTGTAAAACTTTGTGCACGTTGCGCAGATTATATATATATAAAACATTAATTTTGAAGTTCATTTTATTTATGTAAAAAATTCTGCAACCTAAAATTAATAAAAAAACTTACGAATTCACTGTAAATAGTTGAGGTCGCATAATCCTCCAGGAGAGCCAAGTAATAAAGCTCCGACCTGTTTATCTGAAGCTCCTGGATTCGAGCCTCTACTAGGACTACAGGTTTCAGCAATTAATGTGCTTATGTGAATATTCACTGGTGGGGTAGTGATTTGGGTCCCACGAAAAGATGCAAGTCCCTTCCGTCAAATGAATTTAGGTGTTGGTACCGAAGTAAAATCTTGCAATAAGCCTAAATGCAAGTCTAAATATAGGTCTAAATTAATAACAAAAGTACACTTATTTTACTCACAACGTGGACCCACTCCTTCTTTCCATCTCCACCAGGAAGGTTGAATTTATAAGGAGATATATCTATTAATGACGAAAGGTGTCCGTGATACGCGCTTGAAAAAAGACGGAATTACTTATAATTTTAATTAGACAATATATTTTTAATGAAATCCACCCACAATAAGGATTAAAAGTGTTGAACAAAAAAATGGAGAGAGAGATTGCTGATACTTATATTTAAAAGTGTTAAAACGTATATGCTTACTGGTCAAGAGTAATAACATCATTATGTTGTGTATACGTTTTGGCTATTCGTAACGCTAGATCATTTGCCTCGCTTCCGGAGTTAACGAAGTAACAAACGTTCAACTTTTCAGGGAAGAGTTTCGTCAACCTGCGAATATTTAGCACCAATTTATTTACAGAAAAAATGCGCAGACGCATAAAAAAAACATTAAAATAGAGCTAAATAAGACGTACTTGATGAATCGGTAAAATCAGTGAAAACATTCCTAATACAAAAAGCTCTGTTATTCTCATTACTGATATTAAATGAAGGTAGAGCATGTTAAAATTCGGCAATGAAATAAAAACTACTTTTCTGTAGCTTCAAATTTAGATAGGAATCTTCATTATCAGAGAACTCACCTTTCTGCATAAAGAACGAGGTTATCGTGAAGAAACCTGCAGTTGGTATTCAGTACTGCCATCTGTTCGCAAGCTGCTTTAACAACTCTAGGATGACAATGCCCAACTAAAAGAGGGTAACATTGCAATTAGAGTTTAATTAACTCTTTCATTCATGAATTATAGTACAGGGCAAAAATAAACCTAACTCCATTTGGTTCGAATAAAGGTGAATATGGTTTATTTTCAGTTACACAAATGTCGGACGCAGTGAATGAAAGGATTAAAAAATGTATTGACTGTACATTAACTTCTTTTTGGTGCCTGTACTAACAGAGTACGTGATAAAGTATTCAGTTATTAAATAATAATAATAATCAGTAAAAAACCAACACTCCTAACATTCTGCAAATCTGTAGTATCAGTGGTGGATCCGGAGGGGGGGATGAAGGGGGATCTAGCCCCCCAATGATTTTCGCGAATCGCAACCTAAGTGGAAAAAAGTTCATATATCCGCCAAGTGAGGCTCTAGCTGATCCTCCTTCGCCTTGGGTACGCGATCCTGACTCCCTGCCAATCACAGGCTTGATTAAATAAATAAGTTGGTAATCATTGAACATTAATCTTATTACCGAGTACCTTTAGGGGAATAATTACATAATATTTAAGCTTGGTTCAGAACTTCATCCGAACCCAATCAGCGCACCCCTCCCCACCCGAAACAAAAATCCTAGATCCACTAAAGTTCATATTATGTACTTTGTCCACCAGGAAACTATTCTATAAATTTAGACTTCAATAGTTGTCAGTATTTGATGGTAAAATAAATTAAAAATAATTTCACTGCCATTCTACAACAGTTCCATTCAAAATTGATAGACCATGATTATACTTTATATGATGGCTAACAGCTTTTGTGCAACGATTAGTGTTTGAGGCTGTTTAACCTCCTTCGTATAACAAAGGGTCATGTGACGGAGTTGATCTACAGCTTTACGTGGGATCAGAACCACGGGTCGCTACATCGTCTGAATGCGGAGAACAGTCACCCATCCAACTCTTGAACAGACCAAACGTCGCTTAACCTCTTTGATCTAACGCGAAGGGGTCTCGCGACGTAGCTACGATGTAACCTAGCTTTGGGCAAAATAACTGATTAATTATACAACTCTAAACACTGTGAATCAGAGGTGATAAATATTTTTCGATAAAGTTTATAGCAAAAAGGGAAAACAAACAATAACTGACAATCTTCAAGTACTTCCTTGCAAGTACTTCACATCCTACATATCTGTACAGTATTTGAAATTAAATGGTCGCTATAGTTAAAAATCTACTTACTAAATGAA